>CANXYC010118204.1:0-44779 GCA_948193065.1 Aleurites moluccanus | reverse complement strand
GAGTGGATTGATATGTACACCCTATGTTCCTACATGTGGTCAACTTGCAGATGTTTTAACTAAAAGATTGAACAGCTTAGATTTTCAGACAATCATATCCAAGCTGGGAATGGAGAATAACTACTCACCAGGTTGAGGGGGAGTATAGAGAAAATCCTATTTAGGAAATAATTTGGTATCTTATTAGCTTTCCTATTTAGGAGATAATTAGTTTTTTTATTTATGAGATAATTTTGTATATTATTAGCTTTCTTATTTGTTGTAAAACCCATTAATGATGGGATTAGATTAGATTGCCATAAATCATAGGATTTGATTAGGTTTCCTATCTTTGCTAGATTAATGTGTATAAAACCGGTATTATTGTTTGGTAATAAAATAAGAATGATACAATTCTCTTTTAATTGTTCATAATATATAATAAATGTCAAATTGTATATACATATATATGTATATCGATTTTTCAGTTTAACCTGTTCGACTCCGATTGAACCTCTGACTCTCTGATTCTCTGACTTTCTTTAACCAGTCTGATTCTGAAACCATTGAAAATTCTTGGTCTAAAACTTTTGATCAAAATCTAAGATTTTTTTTCTTTTTTCTTTTTCTTTTTCTTTTTAATTTTTATTAAAAAATTAAAAATAAGAATGTATTCAACAAGAAGAATTAAAAGATTTTAATAAATTTAAAAATTTATAGGATATTTAATAATAATTTTAATGACTTCACAAAAAGATAATTTTTGAAAATTTTCAAAAAATCTATAAAAAATTAGATTTTGACTTTTTTTTTTTATATAATATTATAAATAAAAATCTTAAAAAATTTCCTTCTTTTTTCTTCAAGATTTCAGCCAACTTTATTTTAAGTATAAAAGCATCCACTAATAACAAATAAAGAGAATGCAACTTCAAACTGCAATAATATGTATAATATATATTTTTTTAGTATTTCATTGAGGGTTTTTTCATGTTGTTCATATTTTTTTCAATTGATTGAATTTTTTTTTAAATATTATTATTTTTTTTAACAGATTGAAGTAAATTTACTCAATTTGATGATCAACTTTTATTTTTTGGTTTTTTTAATGCGTTAAACTCTTATTTTCAAGATGAGCTTGCATCCACAAAGATCTGAATTTTTATTGAGTTAAAAATTTATATAGTTGAATATAGGTCAAGGCATAAATTATATTACAGCTCAAGAAATAAATGCCAACCTTTAACTATTTGCAAAGTTAATTTGATTTTCACATAAGTTTCTCTTTTACTAAACTTTATTTTATTTATAGCTTTGTTAACAAATAAAAGGAATAACAAAAATTTTTATCTTTAGGTGGAAAAATTATTCAATTTTGTAACCACTTCCCAAATATTCAATTATATATATAATAATTATAATAATAATAATCATTAAAATATGAATTCTGAATTTTTTATGAGAAGTATTATTTTAACTAAAATATAAATTCTAAACCTTTTATGTTAAAATATTATTTTAACCAATTTTGATATTTGGATTAAATAATATTATTTTATTAAAATCTCTTACTTTTATTTATTATTTTAAATATTTATTTTTATTACATAAAAAAACATAAATTTCTTACATTATATAAAATAGATATTAAAAATTTAATGAAGTCGATTAATATTTATAAAATGTTTTAAAATAAATTTTTTAAAATCATTTATAAATTTCACAAAAAAATATTAAAAATTTAAGAATTATTCAAAAATCATTCACTTAAAAAAAAACTTCATTTACTTAAAAAAAACTATAAATATTTTTAAAGATCTTAATTGAATACATTGATAAATGATTATAGATTTCTTTTTCTTTCGGTCCAACATAAATATTGTTGTATTAATTATTTTTACTTGAGCTGTTCATAAGTATTTAAGACAAGTATCGGCAGCTTCGAGATGAATAAAATATTCATAAAAGGTAGTCAACTTCTACTTTTATATTTGAAATTGATTTTTTTTTTTTAATTAACGAATGAGTTCAATCAAATTTTTTGAGTCCAACTTGAGTGAATATTGAATAGTTCAAATCATTTTATAACATTATGATCGATACATGTTTGCTGATATTCTTGTTTATTTCAATTAAATAGAGTGAATAATCCTAACATTGTTGAGATTATTACAGATACGCATACAAACATAAGAATTGAAAAGAAAAACACACACACACACACACACAACTAACTTAATACTTATATTACGATTTTGAGCGGACAAATTACAATCATTTTTTTTAGTAATTATTAAAGTATATCAAAGTTGATCAACTGAATTATCTTACACTGAATCATTTGCATTATACAAAGTGATTTAAATATTATAGTTATCATAATCTCCACGAGCATAACCATCAAGAGAAAAATAATGAACTGATTTACTTGGTGAATAACATGTATATCCATAAAAATTCTAAGTATTTAAAGTTGAGTAAGTATTGTCATAATATATACTTGAAATAAGAATAATATTCTGTTGATATCAACAACTACCATATTTTTATGAATGAAAATAATATATATAAAATATGATAAAAAATAATTTAAATATAGAATTGAAACTCCTTGAAATACATTAATTATACTCTAATACTGAATTAAAACAGTCTCTCAGTAACATAGGCTATTGAAATTATGGTACAAAAATCTCATGTTAATGAAATTATTTACGGACAAATACTTCATTGAATTTTCCACTGACACTTCACCTTATAACAAATAAAAGTTTACTTTATCAACCGTTATGATATGTTTGAATATTAAGAAAAACGCAAAATTTTTAGGAAGAAATATTATGAATAAAGAATTAAAAAATTATTTTTTTAAAATAAAAAAATTATTTTATTAATTTTAGTAAATATAATAATTTATTTGAAAAAAATTTTAAAAGTCAAAGAGTAAAAAAAAAAAAATGAAAGAATATATGATTAAATAATATTTTTTTAGAGATTTAAAAAATTAATTTCTTAAAATAAAATAATCATTTTATTAATTTTATAAATTTTAAGTACTAAATAATAATTTTATATTAAAAAATTATATATATATATTATGTTTGAACTTATTTTTTATTTGATCAAGTGTTTAAATTGGTATTTTTTTAACATTTTAGTTTTTATGATCAATTTCACAGTTTATGATTATTATATTACTCATTTTATATGTTTGAATTACTTAAATATTCTTATTTCTCATCATTTAATTTATTTTTTTATTTTTTTTCATTTAAAATACCAAAATAATAAAAATTAAAAAATTTAATCCTATTAAAATAATTTTTTTAAAAATAATAACGAAAATAGACAAAATATATTTACAATGTGATTAGGATGCTTGAAATGGATTTTAGACTTCACAGCTAGGGTGAACATTAATCGGAAAAGATTAATTAACCGAATTAAATCAATTCGATTTATATTAAATTAATTAAATAAAATAAAATGATAGGTTCAATTCAATTAAAGAACATAAAAATTTTAATTTTTAATTTGTTTAAAAAATTTCATTTATCTTATTAGCCGGATCAATTTACTTTTTTTATTTTTTAGATAAATATGTCAAAAATTTCAATATATCAATCAGTTTATATACTAGTTATTAAAGTTTATAGGTCCACATATATGCGATTTTATAAATTGGTAAATATTGAATATCACTTATGCAAAATTAATTAGTTCATATTATGTTCAACATTTATTCACTTAAATTTTTTTTTATATTTTATTATTATTCGATGTGAAATATTTTTATCAACACACTCAAATGTAATTAGACTTGATTCGTGACTCAATATCAGTAGGTCTGTTGATACTTGATCATAAATGAATCGCATAACATATTTTTTTTTTTCAGTTTTGATATAAACTGACATCATCAATCTAACAACAAAGAATTTAAACATAAATCATATAATTTAATTTATTTTTAGTGTGAACTCTGATAACATATTAAAATTTATAGACTTGTATACACGTGCGTTCATGAGTGGATAAATTTTAAAATTCATTCATATAAAATCAATTGAGTTATGTTAAGTTTAACACCCACTCATTTATATCTTTATATATTTTATCATTATTTGAAATGAGATATTTTTTCTAATATTTATATTTTGCATTATTATTATTTTTATAAATTTATAATTGAATTGATATATAAATAGTTTGTATATTTAAATTTATGAAATATTAAGATATAATATTTATTTATCTTGTGGTATTATTTCATATTACGATTTATTTTTTTATTTTTTATATAAATAAATTAGAAAATTTCAATATTATAGATAATAAATATTCATAATATATTTGAATTTAATGTGAAAGATATTTTATAATATTCATTTTTTAACCAAAAATATAATGTAAATAATTTAACCAAAATTTTGTATTTCAGTTTGATTATTTTAATTTTATGATTAATTAATATTTTATTTCAATTTATTCATTTAATAAAAATTATTAATCAAACCGTCCTAACCGAAATATTGCACACCCCTATTCACAAGGATTCAAAGGTTGGTATCAGATAAGTTAAGAACTGTTGACTGTTAAGTATTTAAGAACTGTTGATTGTTAAGTACTTAAGTCACTGATAAATTAAATTAAGAACTGTTGACAGTTAAGTAACTAATAAATTAAATTAATATATGAATTTATCAAGTTTTAGTTACAATGCTTAATTTCATTCTTGAAGTATGATATTTTGGACTCTTGCTTATGTTATGTGGCTCTAACAAAATTTTATGTTTTTTTTGTTTTATCATTATATATATTTTGGACTCTTGTTAATGTACTTATATGCTCCAGACATTATGCTGAATGGATTATCATTAATCCACGTGGCATACGTGGTTCGATTTTTTATTTTTTAATAATAAAATTTTAAATTTTAAATTTTTATTAAAAATTAAAATAATAAAAATATTTTATTTTTCGTTTTAGAACCACTAAATATTTTTTTTTTCTATGCAAGAATCGTTCATCTCCTTTGAATCATTTTCTAAAAATTAAACATTTTAATAGAATTTCAAGTTATCTCTATACAAACCAAACAAAAAAGTGGCTAATGCTAAATTGAGAAATTTCAAAAAATGCTCTAAAAACTTCATTTAAAATTATGTAAATTTCAAGATTTTATAGCATCTACACTTGCAAAAAAATCAGAAGAAACCAATTTTCATATGCTATTAAATTAAATTATTAAAGATAAATTAACATTTCTGTCATTGATTTTTATTTATCCTTTTATATTCTTAGATACCCATATAATAAATTTTTAAGTGTAATTTTCATGGACAATCAAAATAATAAAATGAAAATAACAATAATTAATGTAATTAATGCGTTGAGGGCAAATTAAAAAAAATAAAAAAAATTCAGTTAAAAAAAAATATTATTCTTTAATTTTAATGCAAAAATAGTTGTGCCTCTATAAATATAAAACAGAGGGAATAAAAATAATTTAGTAGTTTTATAAAAAAAAAAATTCTTATTTTTAAATATTTTTAATTTTTATTAAAATTTTATATTTAATTAATTTTAAAATTATAAAAATTTAATATTTTATTATTAAAAATAAAAATAGAACCTACATGTATAACGTGGATTAATAAAATCTATGTGGCATTATTTATATTACAAAAATAATTTAGTGGAATTTATTTATGTCACGTCATTAAAAATTAACGATGTTAGAAGTATAAACTCTAAAAATATTGACGGTGCAAATTTTAAATTTTCTTTTATATAAAAAAAAGTTCATAATCTAAAAATGAAAAAGACCCTAACCATATAATATTTTTTGTAATTTACCCTATAATATATGTAGGATAGTGGTAGTTGGTGGTCTACAGGTCACTGCTTAGTACTAACTAGCTAGTTGTTGCAATTTTGGTCCATATGTATGCATAATATATAGTTTGGGGGTGGGGGTTTGAAAGCATTGAATATGAAATTTACAAGTTGTAGTGTTTAGCATGGGAGATGAAGAGAAGCCTTTTCTTTCTTGGAGAAAGGCAAGAGCCAATCAAACATTATACGTGTTTGTAGTGTTGCTGAAATGGGTTCTTAAGATATTAATGTGGTTGGTTTTCATGACTTGGCTTTCTCTTATTTTTCTATATCCATTGAATGCTGTGCTTGAATTTGTCAAGAAATGGACCACTTTCACCAATGCAACTTTTCTTGGCATTTCAGGTTAATTAGCTACTAAATTCATCACATTCTTTAATTAATTTTGTTTTGTTGATCCACTATATATTTCAATTTTTTTTTTTCTTAAACAAATTTTTATTTTGTAAATTGCAGGAGGTATGCTTTTAATATTCAGCGGACCAATTCTTATTATCACATTTTTTTCCATACCTTATCTTATCATATATGATTATCAAGAGAAATTTAATCGGTATGTATAATATTTGTAAATTAAAATTTACTGAGAGTCAAACATATAATCTTTCAGCACCTTAATTTTGATCTTTCTAGACCAGAGCCTCATTCACATTATTTCCTTCTATAATTATTATATATTAAGGGAATCATTATTTTGGTTATATGTGGACATATGCAGGCAGAGGAAGAAGAAGAGGACAAAAATTGCAAGTTACAGATTGAGGACATTTCCAGTGATGGTGGATGGGCCATTAGGAGTTGTTTGTATTGCAGAGTTTATTTGGATAATAGTGTTTGTTGTTTATATCATATGGGCTGTTTATGCTCATACATTGCGCAATCTCACAGTTGTTCAAGACTCTCATTTTACCCATCAGCAGCAGATGTAAGTTTTCTTTTTTTTATTTATTTTTTATGGTGGTTGTAAGTTATTTTATTTTGTTTTATTATGCTAGTTTTTTTTTTTTTTTTTAAATTGTTTTATAATGCATACTTATATAGTAGTATTGTATTTGTTTGTAGCTACCTTTTATCACCTAATAATCACCTAATTCCTAACAACAATTCCATGAACCATCCCATAAGGTTTCTACATGAACTATTACCAATTAAAAATAATTAAAATTTTAATTTTAACTATCAAATTATATTCTTTTAGTATATTCTTTTAACTCGAATTTTTTCTTATCGTATATGCATTTATTATGTTATGTCTTAATATATAATTAGCGAATTTTTATGAGCCAATATGAAAATAATTATTTGCATATAGATTTTTAAGAATCTAAAATTGATTTTAGTAAATAATTCAAATATGAGCTATTTTCAAACCTAGTTTTAAGCTAGCTCATAATAGTGAAAACTAATGCCATTAGGCCAAGTTTAAATTGAAAAATCTTTAAGCTCAGCAAAGGGAATAAAATGCATGGATATTGAAACAAAACTTTTTGACTATTTTTAAGATATACATAAGATCATCTGAAATTAATTAAAATGAGAAATATTATAAAAATACACATCCAAGTCCATATATAAAAATATGAGATATAGAAATTAAGTTTTCAATTTCCTGAATTGTTTATGAACAAATTTCACAAGGGGACCTGATATGCACAAATTTACAGTTATCTGATGTTGGAATTGAGTGGATTGAGCATGGGTTCAATTGGAATATTTTGTTTGGCATTTTTGTTTCTTCCGATTGCGAGAGGATCATTTCTTCTGCAACTCATCGATATACCTTTCGAGCATGCTGTGAGGTATCATGTATGGCTTGGACATCTCACTATGTTACTTTTCACTTTGCATGGCCTTTTTTATGTGTCTGCATGGACAATGGAGGGTCGTCTTCTTAATAAAGTAAGTCTCTTTAATTTTTTTTTCATTGATTTCTTTTCTGCAATCATTAAATTCATGTTACTTTATATAGTAATACAGATATAATACAGATACTGGAATGGGAAAATACAGATATTGCGAATCTTGCAGGAGTTATAAGTCTTATAATTGGGTTGCTGATGTGGGCAACAACACTTCATCCAGTGAGAAATAAGAGTTTTGAGTTGTTCTTCTATACTCATCAACTCTATCCCATATTTATTATCTTCATGGCTCTACATACCAGCGATAACTTTTTTGGTATAGCTGCCGGAGGAATATTTCTTTTCATGCTTGATCGCTTTCTTAGATTTTGCCAATCACAAAACACAGTTGACATCATTTCAGCAATATATCTTCCTTGTGGAACCATCAAATTCATCATTTCCAAGTCTAAAAGTAATTAATTACAAACTGGTTTAATTTTTTTAAAAATGATGAGTAATTAACCTATAAATTAATTGTTTATATTATATGCATGCAGATCTCCACTATAATGCTCTTAGTTTTATTTTCCTTCAAGTTAAAGAAATATCTCGGTTACAGTGGCATCCTTTTAGTGTTTCATCTAGTCCTGAAGATGGTGAATCTCATCTTTCAGTTCTTGTCAAGGTTTGCGGAGAATGGACAATGAAATTAAAAGAATACACCTTCAATAATCTTTCCATTACTAGAGTTGAATCTCAAAATTCTCAGTTAACAGCTTTTGTGGAGGGACCTTATGGCCATAAAGTATCATATCATTTAATGTACGTATGCGCTCTAAACTCACTGCATTATGCTTAGATTATATATTATATTTACATATATTAATCATACGACTTCAATTTCTTATTATTTCCTAGGTATGAAAATCTTATTTTAATAGCGAGTGGTATTGGGATTTCACCATTCCTAGCTATATTGAATGATATTCTCCACCATGTAAAGAACAAGGAAGATTTGGTGCCAAGAAATGTTTTCATAGTTTGGGCGATGAAAAGATCAAATGAACTTGCTCTTCTATCCACAATCGATACTGGGTACCTATTGTCTTCAAGATTATCTGATGACCTAATTAAACTTGAGATTGTTGTCCATGTCACACGTGAAACAGAACCTGCTAGTCCATCCGTACGTATATTTATTTATTTTTACAACTATTACTATATATGAACATTTTTAATTTTCAAAAAACATATAAATATAATTTAATTATATCAGTAAACAATTTGCAGGAAGAATGTGAAATGACTTCAAAACCAAATAGTGCTTTTATGTACAACAACAACAACAATAGAAATAGATGTGGCATATCATTTCTTGTTGGTACAGGACACAAGACATGGGTAGGATTATATATTATGTTATCTACAGTTGGCTTTTTTCTGTTAGAGGGTTTGGTAAATACTTTTTATATAAAACCATCTACCATTCCTTTGGGATGGTATTCAGGACTTCTATTTATAACAAGCATGAGTGCAAGTGTTCTCACTTTTGGGGGTTTACTAGTTTGGTTATGGCATCTTTGTGAAAGAAAAAATTCAACTAGTGAGGAAGAATGTGACATTGTTAGGACAAAAATTAACATGCCGATATGCTATGAAGCTAAAGCACTTCTTGAGGATGCTTGCCAAGAAAAACTTGCTGATTTTATAACTATTCGGTATGGTTCAAGGCCAAATTTCAAAGGTACGCATTGATGATTGATTCATGACATATCTAAATTGTATATACAAATGCAAATCAAATTTTGATTTTTGGACTTGATTTTAATGCAGACATTTTTGCACTCATATCAGAAAGTTGGGGCCATGTTGATGTGGGGGTTATGGTGTGCGGTCCTCCAAGTCTTAGGTCAAGTGTTGCTAAGGAATGCAAGTCATTTAATATATGGAGGGAATGCCACCATCCAATATTCCATTACCATAGCCATAGTTTTGAGTTGTAATTAAAAAAAAAAATGTGAATGTTAATTAGGAATAATATTTCTTAAGATTTTTTTCCTGTTTTTTTTTTATAAAAATGAAATGTGATGCTTAGCACATGGACAATCAATATTATGTTTCCTTCAACCCAACTCCCTCGATAAAAAATCCAAGAAATAAATCTTTTATGATGAATTTTATTTATTGTCTTTCAATTTTGGATTAAGGCACTTTATAGTTCTTCAACTTCAAAATCTTAAATAATATCTTTGAACTTTACTTAACTGTAATTTTAAAATACTTTCGTTAACTTTCTATCCAAAGACTAATAGACTTCACAATTCAGTATTATTTAATATTTTTTCTACATCAACCTACTTGACTCTGGCCTTCTCTCACCTCGAGTGCAGCTTGCTTCACTCTTACCTATTCCCCAAGTAGTATTTCTTTTCTTTCAAACCAAAAACTCATCATTGTTAGCACCTTCTCACATATAACAGCAAAACTCAATGAAAAACCACAACTTCTTTAATAATAAAACTCAACAAAAATCAAAACTCCACCAAGTCCTAAAACTTCCTTGTCTTCAACGATTCTTTAGATTCTCTTCTCCAACTTATCTCTCCTTCTTTGGATGGCCTATATTTATGTTTATTTATTTTCTCTCTTTTTTTAGTCTCTCTCTCTTCTTCTCTTTCCATAAAAACACAGTCTTTTGTACTTTGCAACAGCATACTTGATAGTGTCAAAATGTTTAAAATGTGACCTTTCATGTTTAATTAGCACCATCCCCATTTGACAAAAAACTTGTAAGGTTAAGATTTTGAATCCCAAAAAAGAAAAAAAGTTTCCATATTGTAAGCTTTTGATCAATAGGACGTTGGGTTGGATTCTAGTGATGATAGATCAAAGCCTACAAAAAGAACAATGACATTAGAGGGCCAAGCTAATGATTCTTCGATACTTAAGTTAACAATGGATTAAGTTTGAGAACCCTTGGTAAGTTCAAATTTTCTTCCTTGCTTTCAGAATTTTTAGAAAGAAATATATTAAAGGATGCAAAATGAGGTCTTTCCTTACTATTGATGGATGTTGCCTTTTATATTAATTATGTTTATGGTTAGATGGTAGTTAAGGCCTAGCTGACAATAGATCTTAAAGGCATGGAAATAATTGATTCAGATGGGACAAACTGCCTCTCTGTGGTTGGTGCATTAGGTGAGTCAGTTATCACATATTGTCGTTATTGCTGGGAGACGCCGCTATACGGTTATGACAATCATGATATCTATTGACTAAAATGTGATAGGTGATGGATACTCCAATGACTTATTCAAGTGTTACTGGTCACACAAAGTTGCTTGAACTGAGACGAAGATGAGAGCCCTATAAGAGATGGTAGGTGACAAACTAATAGCAATTTTTGAAATCCTGGCTGTCCATGGTCCATTTTTTGGGAGCCCATATGGGGTGGCTCCTTAGGCTTAAGGTTGGCCCCATTAAGTTGAAAGCCCACCATATTTACAGAGGTGATTAACCCTTATCAGAGGCCTCATTGTTTCAGCAAGAAGAAACTATATTGAGCTTTGGATGAAACAACTTTTTCACCAAGGAACTATTTTGACTTGCTAGTCGACTTGACTGATTCGATCCTTTCTTCAACTCTGGTCTTCACTTTCTTCCTCTCCTTATTAATATTGCATTAAATGAGGGCTTGTTCCCAAGACACTCGGAAGGACAGGTGGTCCAATGAGATTTTAGATGGTGAAGCAGCTTCAAGGTCTATAGTCATTGTCGATTCAACTCTTGTGATGATTGCAACTGAGCAGTTATTAAGGATTTTCAAAATTCAAAAATACTCTTTGAAGTAAGGATTTTTGGTTTTCACTTTTCTCTATCTATCTACTTTTGCTTCTTCAGTTTCTTTCACCTTGCCTTCTCTCTTCACGATTTCTTTTAGTCCAAATTCATCTGGAATAATAATGATAAAACATAAGTGCACTGAGGTGGGCAAATATGTTTTGATCTTTGCTTGGTTTGACATTCCTTCTATTGCCGATGAGAGTGATTTTTCTGCTTTCAGAGCTAATATAGAAAATTAGACGGATTTCGCCCTCCAATCCCAAAATCAAATGAGAGGATAATTGTAGCTCTAAACATGACTGAACTGGTAGAGATTTCTAAAAATGATAGTTTGTACATTTTCTTCTATCATCAAAAGGAGGTAGGGCTTAGGTTTTGATGCAAACATTCAAATCTGAAATTTATGTGTCAGTTACACCATGTAAAAAAATTAAAATTAAAGAAATGAATTGTATTTAGTTTTGAACTTGATATGGGTCTAATCCAAAAGAGTTCTTCATTAAAGTTTCCGTTTTAATAATTTAGAATTTTTTATTCATTTTTGATAACTTTTGTTTATATATTTGCTTTTAATATGAAATTTATTTTAGAACGGCTTTTAAGACATTATTTTTATAATATTTTAATTTCTCATTTATGTAAATTTAGTAATTCATTTTCATTTTAAAATAAATTAATATATTAGATAATTAAGATTTTCTGGAGATTATTCTTTATAAATAGTTATGTAAGTCTTAAGGTTAAGATAATTTTTTATTTAAATTAAAATAATCTTTTTGTGTAAAAGTTATTTTTTTTTTTAATTTTTTGTATTTTTTGAATCAACAAACTTTGATATTTATTAGTTTGGTATTTATTTAGAATCACCAACATCTTAGAAAGCTTCCGCTATGACAGATTTCCTCTAACTTTTTTCTTTATGGACTGCTTTAATTATTTTTCAGGTCAATCCTATGATACTTTAACCCACCTCCATCAAAGACGTTCAATCCTTCAAAGTAGTATGTATGGCTTTGAAGTTGATTCCCACTCCTAAAGTATTTTAATGTTTTTCAAGATTTCTAAATCTTCGAAAGAGAACATCTGGATTACTTCAGCAAAATCGCATCGCCATCTTTATACTGACAAAAATAACGATGTATCTAATTTGAGCAATAAGTTTGTAGTTATTGTGCAAACTGATTACTTAAAGGCAAAAGGACTAGGGTTTGGATTTCATGGAAAGCTAACATGCCTTATCGTTAGGTTCCCAGGTTGGCTAACGGATCTTAGCCACAAGGAGCTTGTCACCATCTAGACTTTTATTCACAAAAATATTGTATATGATATGTGAGCTCTTACTACAACCTTTGAATTGAAGGATGTTACGGGTAACAATTGAGTTTGTTACTTGTCAAGGCTAAATATTAAATTTTGATTTATGAGTTGGGTTATTTCAAATAATCTCAACTATTTTTTATATAAAAATTGCTGACAAGGAGTATTACAAGGACGTTGAGAAGAAAAACAAAGGTGTTTTCTACAGTTACTTCAAGTAACCATTTACTTGATTTTTACATAGCGATTTGTTTTAGAAATAGAAAAAAATAAAACTTGCACTTTCCAAAATCGATTACTCATATTTACAAAGCTTCCCTCAAATAATTTTATAGTTTCTCGTCCAAAAAATAATGAGCAATATGTTGAGCATTTCAATATATTTTTAATAAAATAATAATTAATTTTAATTAATAATAATTAGTGTATGAAGAAAATAACTTAGTAATGATATGAAAAATTGAAATAAAATATTTTTTCGTCAAATTATAATTTGAAATATTTTTTCCCATATTGAAATTTGAAACAACAATTTAGAATATTTTTTATTAATCTAAAAAGTAGTAATAATATAAAAAAATTAATTTTCATCAAATTAAATAATTAGTAATAATATGAACATATGAAAAAAAAAATTAAATCTGAAATTATAATTTGGAATTTTTTTTCAAAATTATAATATGAAACAATAACTTGAAATATTTTATATTAATTAAAAAAAAAGTAGTAATAACATAAAAGAAATAAAAAAAGACTTTAAGGAAATTAAAAATAATAAATTAACCAATTACAATATATAAGCTATTTTTACAAAATTTTATATTCTTTTTATAAAATATTGGGGTTTGTAATATAATTGTTTTAAATCGTACAACTTATAAAATATAAGTCATTTTTATAAAATTTTTAATTTTTTTACAAAATATTGGGATTTGTAATTTAATATTTTGTAAATCGTACAATTTACAAATATAAGCTATTTTTACAAAAAAAAATCATTTTTTTTACAAAATATTAGGGTTTGTAGTATAATATTTTGTAAATCGTACTATTTACAAAATATTAGTCATTTTTTTTTTAAAAAATATTTTTTATAAAATATTGGGTTTGTAGAGTAATATTTTGTAAATCATACAATTTACAAAATATCAACCATTTTTACAAAAATTATCATTATTTTACAAAATATTAGAATTTATAGTGTAGTATTTTGTAAATCGTATAATTTACAAAATATAAACTATTTTTACAAAATTTTTCACTTTTTTATAAAATATTATGATTTGTAGTGTAATATTTTGTAAATCGTATAATTTACAAAACATAAATTATTTTTACAAATTTTTTCATTTTTTTTATAAAAGAATGAAATTTATAATATAATATTTTGTAAATTATACTATTTACAAAATATCAACTATTTTTATAAAATGTTTCACTTTTTTATAAAATATTGGAGTTTGTAAAGTAATATTTTATAAATAATACAATTTACAAAATATTAGCAATTTTTACAAAATTTTTCATTTTTTTACAAAATATTAGAGTTTATAATGTAATATTTTATCAATCGTACAATTTATAAAATATCAGTCAGTTTTACAAAATTTTTTACTTTTTTAAAAAATATTAAGATTTATAGTATAATATTTTGTAAATGGTACAATTTATAAAATATTATTCACTTTTATAAAAAATTTCACTTTTTTATAAAATATTGAGATTTGTAGTGTAATATTTTTTAAATCATACGATTTACAAAATATCAACCATTTTTACAAATAAATCTACTTTTTTATAAAATATTAGGATTTATAAAGTAATATTTTATAAATAGTATGATTTACAAAATATCAGTCATTTTTATAAAAAATTTCATTTTTTTTATAAAATATTGAGATTTGTAGAGTAATATTTTGTAAATCGTATGATTTACAAAATATCAATCATTTTTACAAAAAATTTCACTGTCATTTTTATAAAATTTTTCACTTTTTTATAAAATATTGAGATTTATAATGTATTATTTTATAAATTTTACTATTTATAAAATATCAGTAATTTTTATAAAATTTTCACTTTTTTACAAAATATTAAAATTTATAATGTATTGTAGTGTATTATTTTGTGAATTTTACTATGGGTTAATTGCAATTTCTCCCCTGTAAAATAATTCATTACATTAAGTTCTCCCTGACCTTTCAAAAATACCCTAATTCCCCTCTGACGAATATTATAATATACTACTAGACCCTTCCGTCCAATTGTCATTAGTCAACCCTTAATCAACCATATAAGGGTAGTAAAAAAATTAAAATGTCCTTATTCTTTATTTTTAATTAATTACATTCTATTTTTGTTTTAAATTTTTTTTAAGGTTAAAAAATTTATTTTCATACTTTTGACAAATTTGAAAATAAAAATATTTTTTAAAAATATTTAAAAAATATTTTTATTTTATTTTTTTTAAAAATAACAAATAACAAATAAAAATATTTTTTAAAAAATATTTTTTAATTTGTAAAAAATATGAAAATAAAATTTTTATTTGTTTTAAAAAATTTAAGAAGAAATAATTTAATTTCTTCTTAAATTATTTTTTAAAATAAAAAATAAAAAATAAAAAATAAAAAATATTTTATAAAAAATATTTTTGTTTATTTTTTATTTTAAAATTTGTCAAAAATATGAAAATAAATTTTTTAACCTTAAAAAAAAATTAAAACAAAAATAGAATGTAATTAATTAAAAATAAAGGATAAGTGCATTTTGGTCTTTTTACTATTCTTGTAAGGTTGACTAACAGTTGACTAACGGCAAAATTGGACGGAAGGGTCTAGTAGTATATTATGACATTCGTCAGGAGGGAGTTAGTATATTTTTGAAAAATCAGGGAGAATTTAGTGTAATGAGTCATTTTACAGGGGGAGAAATTGCAGTTAATCCTTTTACTATTTACAAAATATCACATATTTTTATAAAATTGTCAACTTTTGCATAATATTGAGATTTGTAATATATTATTTTTTTAAATTCATATATTTATAAAATATTATCAATTTTTCAAAATTTATCACTTATTTATAAAATAATTATTGTTTATCGTGCAAATGTTAATACGTAAAACCGACCTCACATAACTTTCACTTATTTTTCACTTGTTAAGTGATAATAAATATTTACCTAATTTATTATATTATGTAATTTAGTTATAATGTGATAATAAATTTTCATGAATTTTATTTTTTGTTTAATCATTTATCTCAAATATATATATATAATTCTTAGTGAATAATACAATATTGAAACTTGCAGTATATTATTTTTTTTTAAATGATGTCATTCACATAATACTATCAAAATTTTTAAAATTTTTATTATTTTTTAAAATATATGTGTTTGCAGTATTTTAATTTTGTAAATGAAAAACTTTACAAAATATCATATATTTTTACAAATTTTTTCACTTTTTTTTTTTTTTTGTAAAATATTGAGTTTTATAGTGTAATGTTTTGTTAATGAAAAGATTTACTAAATATTATCAATTTTTACAAATTTTTTTTTTTTTTTTTTTTTTTTTTAAAATATTAAATTTTTTAATTTATTATTTTGTTAATGAAATGATTTATAAAATATTATCAATTTTTACTAAATTTTCCATTTTTTATAAAATATTGAGGTCTATAGTGTATTTTTTTGTAAATAAATTACTTTATAAAATGTCACTAATTCTTACAATATTTTTCACTTATTTATAAAATATTGAGATTTTTAATGTATTATTTTATAAATGACTTCATTTGCAAAATATCACTCATTTTTATAAAATTTTCTATTTTTTTTATAAATATTGGGATTTATAGTGTATTATTTTGTAAATTGATGAATTTAAAAAATATCAACTATTTTTTTTAAAAAAAATACTTTGTTTTTTAGTATATTATTTTATAAATTAATCAATTTATAAAATATAAATTATTTTGCAGGTTAAAAAAAAGGCATTAAGTGGTAGAATTAATCGCCGGATAACACAATGATTTCAAGAAAATCACCTCATAAATTTTAAAAATATGGTGATATCAAGAAAAACAAAAAATAAATTTTCAGAAACAATCAAAGGATGAGCCGGTGATTTTCAAAAGTAACTGATGCTTTTTATCCACCTAGTGAATCATGAACATACATCATTTTAAATTTCAAAAGTTATTTTCATTTTTTTTCCTCAATTCGCTTCTCTCTCTTCATTCCTCTCTTTTTTTTCATTTTCCTCTCTTCCAAAGACCATTTTTTCCACAAATCAATCCAAAATCTCATTATTTAGCTTCTTTTTCTTGTTATTTTATGAATTAATCATTATAGTGGAGCAAATTAGATGAATAAAAAATTAGTTATTTATAAAATAATAATTAAATTGATTTAGTAATAATTATTGTATGAAGGAAAAAATTAGTAATAATATGAAAATATGAAAAAAAAAATCTCCAAATTGTTATTTAAAATAATTTTGGCCAAATTATAATTTGAAACAACAATTATGAATATTTTTTATTAATTTAAAAAGTAGTAATAATATAAATAAAAATAAAAAAAATATATTGAAATTTATAGTATAATATTTTATAAATAGTATGACTTATTAGGTAAGAGAGAGCTGTTGAAATTTTTAGTGTTTTGAAGAAATAAAAAAAAGAAAGAATTGAGAATTTTTCTCCACTTAATCGGGTGAGTGAGTTGCCAATACAAAAATGGCTATAGCTAATTTAAAACTTACTATATCAAATTCAAGTAAAGTTTACTTAAGTATTTCTCCAACACATCAAAAACAAATACGTAAAGATTAAGGTCATTAACCCCAATGCAATCCTCCCTTTAATCAATGAAGTGACTAGTGAATTGAGGGGCCAGCAAAAAGATTATTAGATACCCCCCACCAAGAGTAAATAGGCTTCAGATGTTATCTCTTCAGAGCTTGCTTATAAGAAGCACAAGAATATAGTAGAACCTATAAGTCTTCCACAAAGAGTAGGGGTCCTAGCAAAGGCATTGTGCTCCGACGGAATGAGGCTCTTTCAGAGGATCTTGCCCCTGCACTTCCAGTTGTAAGGAAGGGAAAAAAGTTCCTCACTTCGTCAGTCATTGACGAAGAAGAAGAAGAACCTCTTGAGGTGCCACTTTTTTGTATCCTCAATAGTCTATTTCTCCTCTTTGTGTTTCTCCAGACCTCTAGGATATTGAAACCATATCTACTATTGTTTGATCCCATTTCAACTCAAGGCAATAGGTGCCTGAAGGATCTCTATGGATGTCACACCCCAACTCCAGTGGTGCGACGATCCTAGGGCAAGGGTAGGCTTAAGGCCACCATAAACCTGTAGAACTCCCATATCTTGAATCTCATATACATTCATATCAAATATAATATCATGCTATATCATATTCATAATCCATTCAAGCATAATTCATTTCTTTACTATATCATTTCATAATAATATTCTCTTATTCCTTATTGATCAAAAGATGCATCTCACATCACTAAGGAACAAGATTACCCAAAAGATAACAATTCATATATCAAAATATTATCATCCTTTAATGACTAACTACGGAGCTCTAGAGTATACTCCCATTATATATTGTGTCATAATACCATTCAACGAATATACATAATTATATATCAAAAGAATTACAATGGAAGCTTCTTGGAATGAAAAAGTCAAGAAGTTTTATCTTCTCTGCTAGCTCCCTCACGAGCTATACTATCACCTGAAATCCACAGAAGATGAGTGAGCCTTTAACTCAGTAAGATATGAACATTATATTATAAGAACTGAATGTCGAATCATGGTTATGAACAAATAATTATACATATAGGCATGAAGTAAGTCATAGGCTTTTACTTGGAAGAAATGTAGTTCTCATAATAATTTGGCTATATCAAATTATGTAAATTTAAATCATGGTTCATCTTTAGAACATAGAATGCCTACAAGGAATGGCATTATCAAATATCATCTGGAAGAACTGATCACATATCATACATACGTATCGGTAGCCTTGCTACCTCAACGTGCACACATGCTTGGCCAAGCATGTGCCTAAAGCTCCCGGTCCCCTCTAGGTGGAACACTGGTACAGAACTCTACCAGCTGAGTACCCAAAGTGCACAATGGACCAATGAATTTACTCTTATTGGGAAGAGCATTCTATCCATGGGTCATGGGGTTTCATACTCATAGGAAACATATTAGTCGCAAGACCATCATCATATAACATCATTCAAATCGGGTTTAATTAAACAATAAGCATATGATCTTGATCCAAGAAAAATTGATCGAGTCATTTATATTATATATCTATACAAATAAATACATATGGATAAAAAAATCGAAGAATGTTAGGTACATTATTTCAAGAAGCAAGAAACAAATAAATGTTCATACTTACTTCTTGCATAAATTTCCTTAAATTCCTTTAGCAAACTGCTCACTTAAATTCCTCAATCAAATTCGAATTCTCCTCCTAAGGAATCCCCAAATATACAAAAATTAGGGTTTCTCCAATCAACAATATTCCACATGATTTCCATTAATTAATTATCTTAGAATCTCTATTCTTAATTTCCAACAACAAATTTCCATTTATTTTCCTAAACAAAACTGCATTAAATTCACATTAAATTTTTGGAGTTACTATTCACAGCAGTCTCAACCTCCAAATTTCTCCCACATTAATTACCATTAATTGCTTCAATTCACTAGCAATAAATTCTATATACCCATAATTAATTATCCTAACCCATAGACTTAAATATATCCAAAGAAAATAACTTAGGAAGAAAATTTACCTTATTTCCTTCAAACTGAGATTCTGCAAATACTACTCAGATTTTTGATGATTCTGCCTTAATATAAACTAATCCAGAAGTCTATTGCATTAATCTAAGTATTAATGCCTTAGAATATAAAATGATTGCATTAATCTAAGTATTAATGCCTTAGAATATAAAATGGAACAAATCTGAGACGAAAACTGAATTTAGCAAAAGAAGAAGAAGAGAAAAAAATCGTGAAAAATCGCTATTAGGGTTGCTAGGTTAAATAGACCTCTGCCCAGAAACATGCTAGCCAGCTCGCCTCGCCAAACTCTCCTCGGCAAAGCTACCTCGCCTAACCAGATCGCCAATCCCATTTCGCATTCCCGGCTCGCACTTGCCAGCTCACCAATCTTGATTCATCAATGCTGCCTCGCACATTCCAGCCGCATATGCTACCTCGTCTATGCTACCTTGCCAGGCTCTCCTTGCAACTCGTCCTCGTATATGCCTCTTCGGCAATGCTTCTTCGCCTCTTCGTGAACTGCCACTTCGCACATTCTTTCTTCACACAAATCCTCTTCACTTTAGTTCTTCACCTTAGCTCTTCGCCAAAGCTCTTCGCCTCAGCTCCTCGCCAAAGCTTCTTCGCTAAAGATTCTTCGCCAAAGCTCTTCGCCATAATGCCACCTCGCATTGCCAGTCTGCAAAATGCCTTCTTGCATTATGCTAGCTCTCCATAACCAATACTTCTAAGATAAATTCCTGCCTGAACATCCCACACAAAGCCAGCTCGCAAATGAGCTACAATTATCTAAACTTACCAATTTTTCTTCTCACTTACAATTAATAGGAAGGAACACAACATATCAAAATTTCAAATCAAAATAATCAACACACAGACCATAGTGACTCTCCAAACATCACCCAGACTCCTATCTCAAAATCTAACCGAACAGCCCTGATACAAATCACTCTCCACTGAGATATAGTTATCCAAAAATTCTGAAATTTTACAGTCATCATATTAACATACAAAGGAACATTTTTTATGTTCATCACTCTAGCTAATTCTGCCTCAGTCATTCCCAGTAATTCCAAACAAACACTGCATCCCTGCAGAAACTCTCAACCAGACCAGCCTTGCTCAAATAAATACAACTCATCACATATACAGAATTTTGCCAAACCATTTTACAGGATTATAAATAAGACATAAATTAACAACTTTAATGTTTTACACTTTACCAAATTATGTATTTAAGAATATGAAATAATCAACACTGAATTCTGCTGCATCCAAACAAAAGTTTTCTGAAATTCTTAACATTCTCATTTAAAAATTTAAATTCTCCAAACATACAAAAGTCAATAAATGCAATTCAAAATGGCAGATATTACACAGTTATTTTCCCAATATTGACCTTAGATCAGGTTATCATCAATTGAGAATTAAGAATAAAGATGTGTCTAAAACTTTTTTCAGAACCCGATATGGTCACTACGAATTCCTTATATTGCCATTTGGGTTAACCAATGCCCCTGCTACTTTTATAGACCTGATGAATCAAGTGTTCAAGTCCTATTTTGATAAGTTTGTCATTGTATTCATAGATGACATTTTTATCTATTCCAGAAGCTAGGAAGAATATGAAGAGCATCTGAGAATAGTGTTACAGATATTGTGAGAGCATAAGATATACGTTAAGCTATCAAAGTGTGAATTTTGGCTTACTGAGATATATTTCCTTGGACATATTGTGGGAAAAGATGGCATTAAAGTGGATCCACAGAAGGTGGAAGTTGTAGCTAATTGGCCACGGACTACTAATGTAAATGAGGTGCGGAGTTTCTTAGGTATGGCCTGTTACTACATACGGTTTGTTAAAGATTTTTCAAGAATTACAGCTTCAATAACTAAACTGACCATAAAGCAAGAAAGATTTATGTGGACTGATGAATGTGAAAAGAGCTTCCAAACTTTGAAATCATGTCCTACATCAGCACTAGTGTTGGCATTGCCAATAGAGAATGGCAAGTTCATAATGTATTGTGATGCTTCGAGGGTCAGACTTGGTTGTATCTTGATGCAGGACAAGAGGGTAATTGCTTATGCTTCTTGTCAATTGAAGAAACATGAGTTAAATTATCCTACACACGATTTATAGAGGGCTATAGTTGTATTTGCCTTAAAGATTTGGAGGCATTACTTATATGGAGAGAAATGTGAGATCTACACATATCATAAAAGTTTACAATATATTCTACAGCAAAAAGATCTAAACCTTTGACAGTGAAGATGAGTTGAACTGTTGAATGACTATGATTGACTGATATTGTACCACCCAGGTAAAGCTAATATTGTGATAGATGCATTGAGTAGGAAATCTATGGAGAGTTTAACTCACATTGCAGTTGCAAGGAGACCAATAATTAGAGAAGTGAAAGAGTTACTTGATATGGGAGTCCAACTTGAATTGGGAACCCAGGATCGAAACCAAGCTTTGATAGCCCAGTTTCATATAAAGCCAACATTAATTGATGAGATTAAGGCAGCACAAGACAAAGATTCTCAGTTATAAAATTAAAAGAAGATGTTCGAACTAGGAAAGCCACAGAATTCACTGTTGATAATGAGGTGCTAAAATGTGGGAAACGCCTATGTGTGTCAAATGTAGATGGGCTTAAAGAGCAAATTATAAAGGAGATACATTATGCATTACATAGTGTTCATCCTAGAATAATGAAGATGTATTATGATCTAAAGGAGCATTATTGGTGGACCAATATGAAGAGGGATGTAGCTCAATTTGTCTCCACTTATTTAGCCTATCAACAGGTTAAATTTGAACATCATAAGCCATCAGGGCTATTATAGGAGATAGAACTATCGGAGTGGAAATGGGTTCAGGTAACCATGGACTTTGCGGTAGGTTTACCTAGAACTTCACAAGGATATGACTCTATCTGGGTTATAGTTGATCGATTGATTAAGACAACTCAATTCCTAGAAGTGAAAACCAGCTACACAGCTGCTCAGTATGCCTAGTTATATGTTGACAAGATAGTACGACTTTATGGCATATCATTAACTATTATTTTAGATAGAGGGACTCAATTTACTACACAATTCTGGCAGAAGTTTCAAGAGGCACTAGGTACTCAATTGCACTTTAGTACGACCTTTCATCCATAAATAGATGGGCAATCAGAACATATAATTCAGACATTGGAAGATATGCTCTATTTGTGTGTATTGGACTTTAAAGGGAGTTGGGATCAGTATTTGCCTTTGATTGAATTTTCCTACAACAATAGCTATCATTCGATTATTAGCATGGCGCCATATAAAGCATTATATGGTAGGAAATGTAGATCTCCTGTGTGTTGGGTGGAACTAGGGGAAAAATAATTAGAAGGTCCTGAATTAATTAAAGAGACCATGGAGAAGATTCCCATTATTCAAGAAAGGATGAAGATGACTTTTAGCTGACAGAATAGTTATGCAGACTCAAAGAGAAAAGATGTGCATTTCACTATACGTGGTCATACATTCTTGAAGATTTCACCGAAAAGAGGTGTAATGAGATTTGGCAAGAAAGGGAAACTATCACTTAGATATATCGGGCCATTCGAGATATTAGAGAAGGTCGGCAATGTGTCTTATCGGTTGGCAATCCCACCTAACCTGAGCCATGTTCATCCAGTATTTCATGTTTCTATGCTACGTAAATATGTGTTTGATCCATCACAAATCCTGGAATCACAAGCTATTGAGGTTGATGAAGACTTGACTTATAAAGAGACACCAGTGAAGATAATAGATCAATAAGTCAGGCAATTACATAATAAAGAGATCCCAATGGTTAAAGTGCTATGGAAGAACCAGACAATGGATGAATGCACCTCGGAAAGTGAGCAAGATATGAGAATAAGATATCCATTTTTATTCCAGTGACGAGGTATGTATAATTTAAAAATTCGAGGATGAATTTTATTGAAGGAGGGTAGAGTGTAACACCCTCAAAATTCATTTATATAACCTTGAATATATGCTATTTAAGCATAAATAAAGTTAGTTTAGACATTAGAACATCATACTTGTACAATTTGATAAATCGCTAAAAATCGACCCGGTGGATGGGTAAGCACGTTGACGTTTTGATTAACGAACGGGTTCGAAATTTTAAATTTTTAATATCACCATTAGACTCATAAGCTAGAGAAATAGAAAATTTTCCTCCATCTTCCATAGCCAACCAGCTGAAACTCTCCTCCTCTAAAACTTCACTAATTTCATCCAAACTTCAAGCAAAATCGACAGAAAAGCTCAGTTAAACTACTAATTAAGCTAGCTTCCATCGAAAATTCAAAGAAATTCAAGCTAGAAATTGATGAAACTCCAAACCTAAATTTCGGCCACTTGAAGAATTCAGGTGAGGATTATTTTTCTTCATTCTTTTGATTCATTTAAGTTACATAAATAATTATAAACATAATTAGATCGATAGATTTCAAGACTGGATCGAAATTAGAGAAAACCTAAAACTAGGTTTATGTTTGAAATAGATTTTCTGTATAGGATTCCATAATTCTAATTAATATTTAAATATGTTAGTTAGCATCCATTTGAGGCTAAATATGTGGTAAAATTAATTGTAGAATCAAAGGAAACCAAAGAACACTGCTTTTGCCTGTTATAGGCAAATCGGCGTTTTATGGCATAAACGATTGATTCATCGGTTTTGGTGAGTTATATGTATATTATTATGCATATTTAAATCTTTTTTTGATCAATTTGAATCCATTTAAATTCCTAAAACTTTTTATCCAAAGTGTTTCATTTGAGTGTCCTTTGAATTTTCCTTGAATTCAAGCTCCGATTGTGTTGTTTATTGATGTATATAAACCATGTTTGATAATGTCTTTTTGTTTGTTGCGATTGGGGCTTGAATTGTGAACTTTAGCTTTTGATCAATATGTCCCCAAACTATATTTATTTAGTCCTAAAGTGGTGCACACCAAGTGCTCGACGAAATAACCTTTGTTAATTTCCTTAAGAAACCAATTGTTACCAAATTTGCTAAAATGGGTGACTTTCTTTGTCACCAGTACAAACGTGTCTTCTTGACATATTTTGAACATATATCCTAAATGACTTTTGTGGTATTTTGCCTATGCTATAATATTCCTTTGGTAAGGATAATGATCTTATATGTGTTTACTTGCCTAAACAGCTCAATTGAGCTAGAGTTACAGAAACTGAACTTTGTTGATTTTCTTACCTATTTGGTATTTTATTTGCTATCTTTATCCTATTCTAATGTTTGTATGATAGAGCTACCTTACTGATGGGGTAGTGGGTAAATACCATCAGCATTGTGCATAATAAAATTTCAGAGATACCTTAGCTAGGAAGGGTTGTGGTCCTGGCCATAGGGTCTGGTCCACCCTATGCTATTTAAATGTTATATTGATAATGTTATGTGTTTCATGGCTCAATATCTATTATATATACATGGTTATTATTTCTCCTAGCTCCTATACATCTATATTTGATGTCTATAAACTATTTCCCTTGATTTGGTCCTTTGATGTGCTATCCATGAGCCAATTATTAATATTATTCATTTGTTGCTACCTGTAATACCCTAGAAAGTTATAACATATATGCATGATTTAGTTCTCAGTATGTGGTTCAAAAGTATTGAAATGATGGGAAATAAATTTAGAGACACAGTTAGAAACCGAACTAATTACTTTTTTGGAAAGCGACACCGCCGAGAAATTAGCAGTCCGGTCAACAGAATAATTTCTGAATTGGACTAGGGGATAAAAGATCACCTTAATACATGTATAATTTTGGTAAAAAGAAAGAAGTGAAAAACATTTAGGAACACTAAAAAAGTAATCAATGGTAAAATTGTAAATAAAATAAACTTTAAGGTGAATAGTAAAAATTGGTCTATCGGAGTTACAGGATGACTCTGAAACCAATTTTATAAATAAGTACAAATTAAAATAAGCTTATTGACTCCCTGCATTAAAATCCAAATCCTGATAGAATTGTCAGAATAAATTACCAAAGAAGTTGGGGTCAAAACCCAAATACTTGGAAACTTAAGGACCAAAATGTAATTTGTCATATGATTTTAGTATAAAAACCAACACTTAGAAATTTTGGCCATCATCTTCTTCCTTCTCTTGTCTTGGCCGAACCTTGCACTACCATTTTCCCATCCAAATTTCTTCATTTTACACCAAATTTTCTTAAGTAAAATCATGGAAAAATTAAGTTCCAACCTTATTCTACCTATTTCCATCATTAATTTGCATGAAAAAGCACAGGAAATCAAGGAACCATTGAAGGGAGGATTTTGGGTTTTTCATCACCAAGAGGTAAGAAGTTTGTTTGTTTGATTTAATAGTTCATTTAGATGATTTAAGAGTTGAATTTGATGGGTATGGTGTTAGATTGCATCAATTGATGCAAATTATTGAAAATGCCTAAATTTCCTATCTTGGTTAAAGTTGTATGAAAGGGTTTGATGATTTAGTGTTAGTTTATATTAATTAATATTAGAATATGTTAATTGGAGGTTAAAAGGCAACTAATTAATGGTTAATTTGATGTAGAATACAAATTATGAACAGGTTGCCCTAATTGGCTCGTTTGGAGAATTGTGGGGAAAATCAATTTTTCAAAGCAATTTGAAAGCTTAGGTGAGTCTAATATGCATCAAATAACATGCTAAATGCTTTAAATTGAACATTGGAAACTTATGGTGAAAGTTGGTTCTTGGCCGAACCTAATATAATATTCACCCCTTTGTATTTTTGCTTATTTTTCTTCATGTTTCCTTAGCCAATTTGATTCATTTTGTGTTGTTTAATCTTGCTTATTTTATACCTATGTTATTGTTGTCAATATGCTTTGTTGTGGCTTGAAATGGGCAAGTCAAATTTGCACCTAAACCTAACCTATTAGCTTCCCAAATTGTGCATACCAAGTGTTTGATAAAATGCCTAATTCATTTTGTCTTTGGCCTATTGCTTTATATTCCATAGGCCTACCATTTGAATGTCATTGTCGCCAGCAACATTGGCATACCAATTGGTCCGCCGATTTTCTTTGCCGAACTAACTTTTATTCCATACCTTTGTTGTTTACCATAACCTTTATCCTTGATTGAATGTTGTATATTGCAATGCCTTTAACTCAAATACTATTTGATTCGAAAGATATTGAGTTTGATACCATTGTTGAAAAATGGTGTCTATTGATATGATGTTCATTTGTATTGACCTAAATGTGGTTTGACAGAGTTGCCGATCCGACAGGGTAGTGGGTATATATTATCGGCAATGTGCATATTGATATTGATGCCCTAGCTGAAAAAGGTTATTGGTCCCGGCTATAGGACCTTATCAGTCTTATGCTTACTTTATATGTGATCGACTGTGTGATTACACATAGTCTACGTGTTACAGGGCCCTATATCTGTCTTACCATATGATTCCATGACTTGATATGACCATTGATATTCCTATCGATTTCTGATACTGATTTTGTAAACCAACATGATTGATACTGTACCATTATTCCTTTATCATGTATATATCATTGTTCCATCCTATTTTGACTTGTGATGCATATAAATTCACTGAGTATCTTATATACTCACCTTTTCCTTGTTTAACCATTTCAGAAGAGGAGTAGATTGTAGAATCCTGTCGTCTGTCATCCGAGGATTTCTGCTACAGTCATTTCATATATATATTTGAATTCGGTATTATTTTTGGTGTTCATAATCTAGCTGCTCCATGGGGTATGTATGGATTAGCTAGGATATGAACAGTTATATATGTATATGATGATATGATATGATATTATAAGATACGTGATGATCCTATGATACGATATATTGACTATTACAGCCAATTGCACTAAATTACAGAATGAATTGCAGAATAACAAAATGGATGGTAACTAACTAAAATGGATAATAAATTATGGTTTATAGATTATGCATGTGACACTGGGTTCTATGGGTGCCGGTCGCTATTGGCATCTTTGTCATCGTAGGACCATCGCGATCTGGAAATGGGTCGTGGCAGAGGTGGTATCAGAGCTCTAGGTTACAGACAGTATAATTTAGGTTACAGATGAATAGTACCCAAATTACAGAGGAATAGTGACTAAGTACAGAATGGGGTAGAATTAAGTATACCATGGAGCATAGGATTTCCTTTGACGTCTTTTGTTGTTATCGTCTATTATATGTTTTTAATTTGCATTTTTGTCATATTCTGAGTATGTCTTCATTTTTCCCGACAGATTACAGAGATGTCTGACGAGAGGGATAGAGATACCAGGGAGGCAGAGGTTGCCTCTAATGAGTCCTTGGTGAGGGAGATTTCAGTTTCAGAAGGTCTGTCTAGATCCTGACAGACTTCAAAGGATACAAAGAGGGGCGATGACCCCTGGAGAGTTGAGATTATGAGAGGGTTGATGGAGTTGTGTAGAGATATGGTTGATTTGAGGCGGGAGCGTTAGAATGTACCACCACCACCAGCTCCAGCAGCAGTGCCTCCACCTGTGGCACCAGAGGCAGTTCCAGTGGTACCGGCTCCTGTGCAGTAGGGTTTTCTAAGGAGCCTGCGGTACAGATAAGTCAGAATATGGGCAGAGAGACTTCAGGCAGAGGAGGACATACTCCTAGTGGTAGTCAGGACCCAACTAGTAGGGATCAGGGCAAAGTGTTTGCAGTCAATACCCAGGAGGCTCAGAGATCAGATAATGTGGTCACAGGTACTCACCATAATCAAATAAGGTATCTGCAATCTTATTCTGATTCAGAATTCTGGTGCTACTTATTCCTTTGTGTCACCAGACTTTTGCACCTAAATTGAATAAGAAAAGAAAATTGTTTTGTGTCACCACACTTTTCACCTAAATTGAGTAAGAAAAGAAAATTGTTAGATGTGCCCTTGATGATTGCTACTCCAATGGGTGAGAGTGTTGATGTGGACTTTTATTATCCTGACTGTGTGATTAAGATTGATGATAACATATTGCGTGTTGATTTGATTGAGTTGCCTGTGTTAGATTTAGACATTATTTTGGGTATGGATTGGCTTACGAGGCAACTAGCGGTTATTGATTGTTATCGAAAGAAGGTCAGGTTCCAGGCTGAGGGGTAGCCAAAGTTTGAATTTTAGGGTGATATATAGGTGTTCAGGGTTAATATGGTTTTTGCTATCCAGGCTAGAAGGATGATTGGGAAAGGTTGTTCAGCCTATTTGGCTCATATGATATATGTGCAAAAGTCTTCTGTACAGCTTGATCAGATACCGGTAGTTCAGCAGTTTCCTGAGGAGTTGCCAGGATTGCCCCCAAATAGGGAGATTGAGTTTGA
The DNA here is from genome assembly GCA_948193065.1 of Aleurites moluccanus. Taxonomy (NCBI): domain Eukaryota; kingdom Viridiplantae; phylum Streptophyta; class Magnoliopsida; order Malpighiales; family Euphorbiaceae; genus Aleurites; species Aleurites moluccanus. Next base: position 15,668 of record CANXYC010118204.1, on the reverse strand, counting down.
GATTGAGGTGCATGCAGGCATTGATCCTATATCCATTCCTCCATACATAATGGCTCTAGCTGAACTGAAGGAATTGAAGGTACAGTTACAGGAGCTATTGGATAGAGGGTTCATCAGACCGAGTAGTTCTCCTTGGGGTGCACCGGTATTGTTTGTAAAGAAGAAGGATGGCTCTTTGAGGATGTGTATAGATTATAGGCAGTTGAACAAGCTGACAGTGAAAAACAAGTATCCATTACCACGGATAGATGACTTATTTGATCAGTTGTAGGGTGCTAGCCATTTTTCGAAGATTGATCCGACGTCTGGGTATCACCAGTTGAAGATTAAGAAGGGTGATGTACCTAAGACTGCTTTTAGGACAGACTGCTTTTAGGACCCGATATGGGCATTATGAGTTTTTGGTGTTGCCATTCCGGTTGACCAATGCACCGGCTGCTTTCATGGATCTGATGAACAGGGTGTTCAGGTCATATTTGGATAAGTTTGTCATTGTATTCATTGATGACATACTTATCTATTTTAGGAGTGAGGAGGAGCATGTGGAGCATCTGAGGATTATTTTACAGACACTTCGAGAGCATCAGTTGTATGCTAAGCTATCTAAATGCCAGTTCTGGCTAACCAAAGTGTGTTTCCTTGGGCATGTGATATGCAAGGATGGTATCAAAGTGGATCCTCAGAAAATTGAAGCGATTGCTAATTAGCCTCAGCCTACTAGTGTTTCAGAGGTTCGTAGTTTTCTAGGTATGGCAGGGTATTACAGGAGGTTTGTGAAGGATTTCTCTAGGATTGCAACTCTATTGACTAGGCTAATGCGAAAACAGGAGCGTTATTTATGGACTGATGAGTGTGATCGCAGCTTTCAGACTTTGAAGTATTGCCTCACCAGTACTCCAGTGTTGGCATTGCCAATAGAGGGGGAGAAAATCACGGTATGTTATGATGCATCTCGGATTGAATTGAGGTGTGTGTTGATGCATAATGGTAGGGTGATTGTTTATACTTCTCATCAGTTAAAGAAGCATGAAGCAAATTATCTGACACATGATTTGGAGATGGCAGCTGTTGTATTTGCATTGAAGATTTGGAGACACTACTTGTATGGATCAAAATGTGAGATATATATTGATCATAAGAGTCTACAGTATATATTTCAGTAGAATGATCTAAATATTCGGCAGCACAAATGGGTGGAGCTACTTAAGGATTATGACTATGAGATCCTTGATCACCCAGGTAATGCCAATGTAGTGGCTGATGCATTGAGCAAAAAATCCATGGGCAGTCTAGCTCATATTGTGGTTGGTAGGAGACCTTTGATCCGAGAGATGAGAGATTTGGCAGATATGGGAGTGGAGTTGGATTTGGGATCCCAGGATTGGAACCAGGCTCTGATAACCCAATTTCGAGTGAAGTCACTGTTACTTGATAATATTAAAGTGGTTCAGGTTAGGGATCCTTATCTATTGAAGCTCAAGGGAGAGGTACAGAATGGAAAGATGACAGAGTTTGCAATGGAGGATGGTGTACTGAGGTGAGGAAAGCGTATATGTGTACCAGATTTTGATGGGTTATGGGATTGGATTATGAGAGAGGTTCACTATTTAGCATACAGTGTACATCTAAGGATTACCAAGATGTATCATGATCTTAGAGATGTATATTGGTGGTTTGGTATGAAGAGAGATGTAGCTCAGTTTGTGTCCAAATGCTTAGTCTGTCAGCAGGTTAAGTTTGAGCATCAGAAGCCATCAGGGTTGCTTTAGGAGATTGAGTTGCTAGAGTGGAAATGGGAGCAGGTTACTATGGATTTTGTAGTGGGTCTACCGAGGACTACCAGGGGTTATGATTCTATATGGATAATTGTAGACCATCTGACGAAATATGCTCATTTTCTGAAGGTTAAGACCAGTTACACGGTAGCTCAGTATGCACAGTTGTATGTGGATAAGATTGTGCGACTTCATGAAGTTCCTTTGATAATTATTTCAGACAGAGGTACACAGTTCACCTCTCGATTTTGGCAGAAATTTCAGGAGGCTATGGGTACCCAATTACAGTTTAGTACTGCTTTTCATCCACAAACTGATGGGCAGTCGAAGAGGAAAATCCAGACTTTGGAAGATATGCTTAGATTGTGTGTTCTGGACTTCAAAGGTAACTGAGATTATTATCTGTCATTGATTGAGTTCTCCTATAACAACAGCTTCCACTCTTCTATTGGTATGACTCTATTTGAAGCACTATATAGTAGAAAATGTAGATCTCTAATGTGTTGGATAGAGCCAGGGGAGAAGCAGCTTGAGGGGCCAGAGTTGATTAGGGAGATTATAGAAAAGGTGCCTATGATCATGGATTGAATGAAGACTGCCTTCAGTAGGTAGAAGAGTTATGCGGATTCGAAGAGAAAGGATGTACATTTTGCAGTTGGTAATCATGTCTTCCTTAAGGTCTCACCGATGAGGGGTATTATGAGATTTGGGAAGAGGAAAAAATTATCACCAAGATTTATAGGCCCATTTGAGATTCTTGAGAGGATAGGTAATGTGGCCTATATAGATTGGCTCTTCCACTCAATATGAGCCATGTACATCCAGTTTTCCATATCTCGATGCTGCAGAAGTATGTACCTAATCCATCACACATATTGGAGATTCAGGATATGGGTCTCAATGAGGACTTGTCGTATGAGGAGTTACGAGTGGATATAGTTGATCGACAAGTCAAACAGTTGCGGAATAAAGAGATCCAGATGGTAAAAGTGCTCTAGAGGAACCAGTCCATGGAGGAGTACACTTGGGAGAGTGAGCAGGAGATGAGGAGCAGATATTCATTCCTATTCCAGCAGTGAGGTATGTATTTATTTAAATTCGAGGATGAATTTATTTGTAGGGGGTAGAATGTAATACCCTAGAAAGTTATAACATACATGCATGATTTAGTTCTCAGTATGTGGTTCAAAAGTCTTGAAATGATGGGAAATAATTTTAGAAATACAGTTAAAAAGTGAAGTAATTACTTTTCCGGAAAGCGACAGTGTCAGGAACATTGTCGAGAAATTAACAGTCCGGTCAACAGAAAAATTTCTGAATTGGACCAAGGAGTAAAAGATCACCTTAATGCATGTGTAATTTTGGTAAAAAGAAAGAAGTGAAAACATTTAGGAATACTAAAAAAGTAACTAATGGCAAAATTGTAAATAAAAAAAACTTTAAGGTGAATAGTGGAAATTGGTCCGTCGGAGTTATAGGATGACTCTGAAACCAATTTTATAAATAAGTATAAATTAAAATAAGCTTATTGACTCCCCACATTGGAATCCAAATCCTAACAGAATTATCAGAATAAATTACAGAAGAAGTTGGAGTCAAAACCTAAATACTTGGAAACTTAAGGACTAAAATGTAATTTGCCATATGATTTTAGTATAAAAGCCAACACTTAGAAATTTTGGCCATCATCTTCTTCCTTCTCTTGTCTTGGCCGTTGCACCATCATTTTCCCATCCAAATTTCTTCATTTTACACCAAATTTTCTTAAGTAAAGTCATAGAAAAATTAAGTTCCAACCTTGTTCTACCTATTCCCATCATTAATTTGCAAGAAAAAGCAAAGGAAATTAAGGAACCATTGAAGGGAGGATTTTGGGTTTTTCATCACCAAGAGGTAAGAAGTTTGTTTGTTTGATTTAATGGTTCATTTAGATGATTTAGGAGTTGAATTTGATGGGTATGGTATTAGATTACATCAATTGATGCAAATTATTGAAAATGCTCAAATTTCCTATCTTGGTTGAATTTGTATGAAAGGGTTTGATGATTTAGTGTTAGTTTATGTTAATTAATATTAGAATATATTAATTGGAGGTTAATAGGAAACTAATTAGTGGTTAATTTGATGTAGAACACAAGTTATGACAAGGTTGCCCTAATTGGCTCATTTGGAGAATTATGGGGAAAATCAATTTTTCAAAGCAATTTGAAAGCTTAGGTAAGTCTAATATACATCAAATAACATCCCAAATGCTTTAAATTGAACATTGGAAACCTATGGTGAAAGTTGGTTCTTGGTCGAACCTAATGTACTATTCACCCCTTTGTATTTTTGCTTGTTTTTCTTCTTGTTTCCTTAGCCAATTTGATTCATTTTGTGTTATTTAATCTTGCTTATTTGATACCTATGTTATTGTTACCAATGTGCTTTGTTGTGGCTTAAAATGGACAAGTCAAATTTGCACCTAAACCTAACCTATTGGCTTGCCAAATTATGCCTACCAAATGTTTGATAAAATGCCTAATTCATTTTATCTTTGGCCTATTGCTTTGTATTCCAATAGGCCTACCATTTGAATGCCATTGTCTCCAGTGACATTGGCATGACAATTGTCCCGCCGATTTTCTTTGCCAAACCAACTTTTGTTCCATACCTTTGTTGTTTACTATAACCTTTATCCTTGATTGAATGTTGTATATTGCAATGCCTTTAATTCAAATACTATTTGATTTGAAAGATATTGAGTTTGATACCATTGATGATATCATTGTTGAAAAATGGTGTCTATTGATATGATGTTCATTTGTATGAACCTAAATGTGGTTTGCCAGAGCTGCCGATCCAATAAGGTAGTGGGTATATACTGTCGGCAATGTGCACATTGATATTGATGCCTTAGCTGAAAAAGGTTATTGGTCCTGGCATAGGACCCGATCAGTCTTATGCTTACTTGATATGTGATTGATTGTGTGATTGTTGGATTTGTGCCCTAAAGACCAATCATCAGATTGTTTTTTGTATATTTTATATCATGATTTATATATTAATGGCTTTCATTATTATGATTATTTGAATAACTGCATAATATAATAATTATTATAATGATGTCCCTAGAATAAGATATTCTAAAATCATCTTTAGTCAAGTATTTTTGTGAAATGGGATATCAATAATACATCGAGACTAGTATGTGTAGTGACTGATGACAATGGTCATAGATATGAGATATCAAGTCAACATATAAGTACTTGTTGGAGAACTATGTACTAGATTGACCCACCATTAGAATACTACATAGATTGTTGTATGAGTATCATAAGTATTTCTCATAGTGATAATAATAGTATGATCCTTTGACTTGAGATCATCAAAGATCCCAACATAAGGAGTTATATATCTTGATACTGTTAAACGTCTTCCGTAATAGGATGCACTATAAAAACAGTAATTGGATATGCCACAAATTATGTAGAGAGATGTTGAGTGATCAAGATAGGATTTGTCTCTCCTATACAACAGGAGTGATGTCTTTGGGCCCTTTGATTGAGTGAGACCTAAAATGCATGGTCATGCTCAAATGAGTCAATATGTGATATTAATGTCATTTGATTTAGGAGTCTACTCAGGTATCAAAAATATAAAGATTGAACTATGCGAGTATGACATATTCCATGACTCGTGTTCAATCAAGACATCTAAGACAAAATGATTTAATTACTTGGTAATTTTATCACAAGAAAAGTTATGTCGAGTCATTGACATTCTCGTGACTTAGGTAGCTTTGATGTGTTGCTAGACACCGCTCACTGCTTGTGACATAAAATATAATTTTATGTCACTGCTAATGTTATGGGAACCTATAGGGTCACACATTTAGATTGAATCGATGATAAGAATTTTAATTCATAAGATGGATTAAAAAATTAAGCATTGGGCTAAATGGTTTAGCTAATAACTAATATAGGCCCAAAAGTCGAGCCAAGTTAGATGGAGCGAATTAGGATTTTATTAGTTGACCTAATGCTAGGGTTAAATGCCTATAAATATAAGTGATGTTATTTTTAGGGCAACACACATTTTTCTGCCGTTTTTCAGAAAAGAAGAAGTGAACCCTAATCCTTATTCTCTTAGACGTATCTAGCAAAACATCTAGGAGATATTCTTCTTGTTCGTGAGACGAACCAAAGGAGAGACGATCTATTCGTGTGGATACCGTAGAGGCAGAAGGTGAAATAGCTTCTGCTCCTGACTCAGAATCGTCCTTATGTAGTCGAATCATCAAACAAAAGTATAAACCCTAACCTTTTGATCTGGATCTTCATATGGATCCTGAAGGAAATCGGAATAAAATTTTCTATTCCACTGCCTTTTCTGATTTCAATTTCCTACAGTGATTACACATAGTCTACGTGTTACGGGGCCTTATATTTGCCTTACCATATGATTCCATAACTTGATATGACCATTGATATTCCTATCGATTTTTGATACTGATTCTGTAAACCAACATGATCGATACTGTATCATTATTCCTTTATCATGTATATATCATTGTTCCATCTTATTTTGACTTGTGATGCATATAGATTCACTGACTCACCTTTTCCTTATTTAACCATTTCAAGAGAGGAGTAGATTGCAGAATCCCATCGTCTGTTATCCAAGGATTTCTGCTACAGCCATTTCATGTATATATTTGAATTCAATATTATTTTTGGTGTTCATAATCTAGCTACTCCATGGGGTATGTATGGGTTAGCTAGGATATGAACAGTTATATATGTATGTAATGATATGATATGATATTATGAGATACGTGATGATCCTATGATATGATATATTGACTATTACAATGAATTGCACTAAATTACAGAATAACAGAATGGATGGTAACTAACTAAAATTGATAATAAATTATGGTTTATGGATTATGCATGTGATACTGGGTTATACGGGTGCCGGTCGCCATTGACATCTCCCGCATCTTAGGACCGTCGCGATCTGAAAATGGGTCGTAATACTACCTACTTAGCCTCTGTGTGATAATATATATATTGACTCACTGAGTATGAAAATACTTATTTTTTTAGTGATTTTATCTTTTCAGGTCAAGAGTAGAGTTGATCCAAGATTTATTTATCAGTGGATTCAGTTGTGTATGTAAATATTAAACTTGTAAATATTTCTTGTATATATTTTAGATGCTCCATAGACATGTAAATTATTAGGATGACTATACTTAGTATGGTCTGTAATATTATTAATTACTAATATTTAATATATATGAGATGTATTGAGATTAGATATGATTATAAATGATGACAGATAGACTGATTATATGAATATAGATATATTATAATAGGTAATATTTACAGGTTATAGAAGAGTTTTATGGGTGTCGGTAGTCTTATGCTGATCCTACATTTTAAAACCATCATATTTTAAAATTAGGACGTGGTAGTTCTACAGATTTTCGATAACTTTAGGTATATCCATGCTTTAAAATCGTCATGTTCCAAAAGTGGTACGTAACACAACAACTAGAGAAAGAGACTACTATATTGTGATTTTTCTAAATTTTTTAAAATAATTTCATTTATTTTTTTTAATTATTTATCAGTTACAAAAGTATTGATTTGTCACCTTAATCTTTCAAAATGAAAAAAAAAAAAAGAAAAAGAAAATTTTTGAATTGCTAAATATTAAAATAAGATTTAAATGGAGATGAAAAGTTATATGAGTAATAAAAAATATTAATGACTAATAAATAATTAAAATAAAATTATTTTTAAAGATAAATTAAAAATATTATTCAATCACTAAAATAATTAAAAAAAGCTTAAATATTAATGTTGTAATTTTTTAAGTTTAATGTTTAACATTACAAGTGATACGGTAGTCACTCGGATTCATATATTTACATAGACAATGTGTCAGTGATACGTATGTAATTGAAAGTACAAAAATTTTTCATACATTCAAATAATAGATTTAAAAAAATTTAATTATTATTTTTTCTTTATAAAATCATTTAATATATTATATCTTTTTTTATCTTTTAAAAATATACTAACTGTCTCCTAACGAATATTATAATATACTACTAAATTATTATGTTCAATTTTATAATTAATCAATACTAAAATGATCAATAAGAATATTAAAAAATAAAAATATTCTTACACTTTATTTTTAATTAATTACATTCTATTTTCACTTTAAAAAATATTTTTTAGAGTTAAAAAATGTAATTTTATTTTTTTTGATAAATTTGAAAATAAAAATATTTTTTAAAATATATTTTTTAAAAATAAAAAATATATTTTAAAAAATATTTTTATTTTTTATTTTTAAATTTGTCAAAAATATGAAAATGAATTTTTTTATTTGTATTAAAAAATTTAAGAATAAATAATTTAATTTCTTCTTAAATTATTATTTTTTAAATAAAAATAACAAATAAAAAAATATTTTTTAAAAATATATTTTAAAGCAAAAATAAAATGTAATTAATTAAAAATAAAGGATAAAATTTTTTTTTATTGCTCAAAATATTTTTATTTTTTATTTTCAAATTTGTTAAAAATATGAAATTGAATTTTTTATTTGTATTAAAAAATTTAAGGCGAAATAAGTTAATTACTTCTTAAATTATTTTTTTAAAATAAAAATAACTAATAAAAAATATTTTTGTTTATTTTTATTTTTAAAGTAACAAAATATGAAAATAAATTTTTTAACCTTTATAAATATTTTTTAAAGAAAAAATAAAATGTAATTAATTAAAAAAATGACAAAGTATTTTTTATTTTTGTACTATTTTTATTGATATTTTAAAATTAATTAAAAGTAAAATTGAACGAAAGAGATATTAGTATAAGAAAATATTTGTGAAAGGAAAATTAATGTATTTTTAAAAAATAAAAAAAATTAAATGTATTGAATTATTTTTGAAAAGGAAATAATAATTAATCTATTTAAAAATTACAAACATATGTGCTGTAATTTTTCAAAAGTAAAATTAGCCTCAAATTTAGATGAATAACTACAGTGGCAAAGGCGTAATTTACTGAAATTCAAGGGGTTATAATTTTCCTTTCATCTTATTCAAATAAGATGCTTATTTGTCTGTAATATAAAATTATAATTTTAGCATACTTACTTCGAAGAAGTCCGCCCACCGCCCACCATCTCAGACTAGGACGAAACAATATATATTACGTCTTCTCAACAACGTATACAACAATCTCTCAGCTCTTTTCCAAAAAATTCTATCTTCTTTTCTTCTGTAAGGTACCGTTATTGATGAGTCTTATTTATTTATAGTTCAATTATTATTATTTTTTAATCCTTGATCTAAGTTTTGAAAGTTTTTTGATTAATGTTATTTGGGTTTGGGTTTTTGCAGAGCTGTGAAGATGGAAGCAGCAACGGCTGCAACTGTTGTTCGATCTCCAATTGGTTTGTGTAGACCTTCGAGTTCTATTGGTAGATCAGTGCTTTTGGCGGCCAATGGTCCTGATTTTGTGCGATTTTCTTCCACATATCAATTCCCTAATAAGGTATTTTGATTTCTTTTACTTTTAGTAAAATTTTTAAAGGATACTTGTTTTATGATCCGTTTTAGGGTTTAGGGATTTTTCTTTTTAGGTGAATTTGTGCGTTTAATACTCATGTTTATTGGTTTCGGTTATGATTATTTTTTTTGTGAAATAAAAGTGTTTTTTGGGAAAATTGGAGAAGTTTCATGTAATTTATTGTAAGATTTTTTTTATTTTATTTTAAAGAAGGTGTTTGATACCATGTCCCTTTTGTTTTCTTCCTCTGAATTGCAGCATTGTTCTTCAGTTTCATATGGAAAGTCAAGGCACAGGAGGGTGGGTCTTGGAAGTAGGAGATGTATAGTAGTGAGAGCTTCTTCGTCGCCGCCGTCTTCTTCGGATTCTTTTGGGTCACTAGCTCCAATAGCTCCGCTTCAGTTGGAATCTCCAATTGGGCAGTTCTTGTCTCAAATCTTGTTAAGTCACCCACATCTTGTGCCAGCAGCTGTTGAGCAACAGCTTGAACAACTTCAAACGGATCGCCATGCAGAAAAAGAGAAGGAAGAGCCTTCTGTTACTGGCACTGACTTGGTATTATACAGGTTAGTTGCATAATCTTCGTAACATAATTGTGGTGTGCCGTTCATATATTTTATGCCAAGAATCTAGTTATGTGTTTGAAATTATTAGGAGAATTGTTGAGGTGAAGGAAAATGAAAGGAAAAAGGCTCTAGAAGAGATTTTGTATGCTTTGGTCGTGCAGAAATTTATGGATGCCAAGGTGTCTTTGATACCCACAATAACCCCTTCTTCTGCTGACCCATTTGACCTAGTGGATACATGGCCTGGCCAAGACGAGAAGCTTGAGAGACTTCACTCTCCTGAAGCATACAAGATGATTCAAAACCACCTATCCCTCATTTTGGGAAACAGGGGTGGAGATTCAACTACTGTAGCACAGATAACCAAATTAAGAGTTGGACAGGTCTATGCAGCATCAGTGATGTATGGGTACTTCCTCAAGCGTGTTGATCAGAGGTTTCAGCTAGAAAAGACAATAAAAATCCTTCCGAATGCAATGGATGAGGGAGATACTAATATTCAAGAAGGCACGCGGCAGGGTATGAAATCTAGTGGTGGAGACAATGCCTTACAAGCTGTGTCATCCCACCCAGAAATGGCTGGTGGTATCAGTCTTGGGGGGTTTGGCCATGGTATAAAGGCCTCTCGACTTCGAAGTTATGTCATGTCCTTTGATGGAGAGACGCTTCAAAGATATGCAACAATAAGATCCAAAGAGGCAGTTAGCATCATTGAGAAGCATACGGAGGCCTTATTTGGAAGACCTGAAATTGTCATAACACCTCAAGGGACTGTTGATTCTTCTAAGGATGAACTTGTGAAGATCAGCTTTGGTGGTTTGAAAAGGCTTGTTTTGGAGGCAGTGACTTTTGGTTCTTTCCTCTGGGATGTTGAGAGCTATGTGGACTCAAGGTACCATTTTGTTGTGAACTGAGCTACATGCCTGTCAATGCAAATTTGTCGCAGAGATATAACTAACCAGATTTAAGTGCTAGAAATGAGGGTAAAATTTGGCGATAACAAACTAGATATTGCACTGGTATTTCTGTATATAGTTTTTATGCTGTATTTTCCTGTGACATTCATTTTACTATTGGACTATATTCTCTTTCATAATTATGAATTCATACATGAAAACCTTGTATATTTTAATGCATGGCATTATCTTCTTTATTTGTCAATATGTGATCATCAACTTTGTTCACACTAGCTAAAGTTTTTATTTTGCTGTAAATGCGACCTTGTGGTTAAGTGGGTTGCCACATTGGAACTTAAAACTGCTTAGAATGTATGCCATAAATGAGCAAGTGGATTTTAGTGAGAAACTAGTTAATGGGAAAGAAACAAGAAAGAAATGAAAGTTCCAGAGAATAAAACCCAACCTTAAATCACAATGGCAGAAAAACTTGAGCAGTAGAAGATTTGATCATAAGTGTTTTTTAGTCCTTGTGGTTTGGTGGAATTAAATTTTTGTTACAGATATAGGTTGCAATATTTAATTCAAAGTTCAGTATTAAATCAGAAGTCCCATTCAGACCAATGTAGCATGCAATTCATGTATCTTCGTTTGGAGAAAGCTGATTTGAAAAAAATAAAATCAATTCAATCTATTTTATCAATAGAACTGAATTAAATTCTTGTACAAAAATTATTCTAAATATTGTATACATAAATAATGAATTTAATTTATTTAATGTTATTAATTACTTTTATTTATTTAACTATAACTTATAATATTAAAACTTTGGGTCATAACATATATTTATATAATTTGATTATAAATTAAATTTTAATTAAATTAAATTTTTGTGAAATAATATAATTTTTATTTATTTTAAAATTATTGTTTTTATTTTAAACTGTCACAATATTTTTTACAACACCATAATAAAATAATGAAAAATAAAATTTAATAAAAATAAAGTTACCATCAATTAAATTATTTTAAAAAATTTAATAAAAAACTTATAAAAATTTAGTCTGCTAAACTAAAAGTTTGGATTCAATATAAAATTAACTTGAACAAAGAATTACATAATAAAATAATAATCTAAATTCTATAATTTTGAAGTCTTCAATTGATTCTTGAATCTATCAATCTTCGACTATAAAGAATAAAATCCAGCAAAAATATAAACAAATACAGAAACAAACCAGAAACCAAACTCAGTAGAAAGAGTTTTTTTAATAACTTTTTTTTTGGGTTCAAATTTTATTATTTTCTTGGGAACTATTAAAGGAAAATTAATTCGGCTGTAAATTAAAATTACTTAATTTTGAGGCTAGGCTCAAAATTTTGGTAATTGATATTTATTAAATTAATTTATACTTTAAATTTTAAACATTTCAAATTTAAATATTTATATTTTTTTTAAAACTCAAACGAAATAACCGTTAATTTCAACCCAAATCACAAACTTCATTTTCACAGATAAATCTTCCATATTTTCTTAATTTTTATTATTAAAATATATTTTATTTTAATGGCTATTCCTTTCGCACTCCATCATAGAAAGGAATTTCAGATCCCAAAAGAGAATTTAACGAGAAAAGACGGCATTCCATCTCAAACCATTTTGATGAATCCCATTTTGGGACCCAAGGGCCTAGAAAAACCCAGAAAACAACAACAAAATAATATATATGTATAATTTTTAGTTAGTTTTTATGAAAAACATGAAAACCGGAGATAATAAAATGAAATTCAGGAAATATATCGAAGAATGTCTACCAAAACTGAGTATTAGGTCTTCTGAAAAACCAAGAATGACCCGAAATAAAAACTCAAACCCAGAATTGCACACCGAGCCTCCCACTCGATACCCCCAGTTTACCAAAAAGTTCTTCTTGTAGGCCTTTTTAAGCACCACAGTCTGAATCCTAAGCTTATTAGAAACATAGAACATTCCCGGATGATGCACCAAAACCTTCTTAAATCTATCTTCAAACCTCAAATACTCTCCCAAAACCAACACATTCTGCTTCTGTCTTCTGACACTAACATTCATAACAACTCGTGTAACACAGCCACGACCCACTTCTTCCCTCAATCCCCATTATGTTTAAATGAAAGGCATTTTCATATGGTGATATGTGTAGCAAACCTTGCCATTCAAAAAATAATAATAAAAAAAGAATATCATTCACTTTCTTCTTCAAATCAAACCCATTTGGGTAACTTAAAGAAAACCCAATATGCTCTCTTTCCTTGATATTTCTCACATCCCCATATGACACTCTTTTCTCCATTTCAGAGACCCCCAACTCATCTCTCCAAGAAACCAACTCTAAATGCAACATTTCTTTCTCACTAAAACAATCTTGAGCTTCACAAACAAGAAAATATTCAGGATAATCGGATAGAAGGGATTTGATATAATTATAAGGCAAACCCAAATCGAATTTGAACCTATCAATAACATGCAAAGGTCTTGTTACTCTAGTAAGTATTAAAATCTTAGCTAACCCTTTAACAACATCATTTCTATGAATTGGAGAATTACAAATCACTTGTTCTCCATTACGGACTGAAAGAACCCGAGGGGGTAAGCTTGACATAGAGAGGGAGAGAAGGAGAGGGCTGGAACTGGGTAAAAAAGGTTGGGTACTTTTGCAAGAACTTGAGAGCAGTAATGAGGAGATTGAGGTTTTAAGAAGGGAAAGAGAAAAGAGAGGGAGGGATTTGGAAGGAGATGAGGCCATCTCCGCCATTTTGCAACACATCTGATGCGTGGCCCTGATGCACAGTAAAACATCAATTTGGTGTTTTACTGTTTATCAACTGCATTTTTTTTTATTTAATTTATATGTATAAAAATATTATAATTAAAATAATAATTTTATAAATAAGTTCATATTTTTTATTATTTAACTTTTAATTTATATAAATAATTAATTTTAAAAATTTTATTTTATAAAAAATTCTAATTATATTTAAATTATAATTTTAAAGATATATTATAATTCTTACATAAATATTTAAATTAAATATAAGCAATAAAATTAATATTATCTAAATTTTTATAAAAAATCATATTTTAAGAAAACTAATTAATTTGGACATATAATATAAAAATTTGAAATAATAAAAATTAATTTATACTAATTATTATATTATATATTTAATTTAATTAATTGTCTCGGTTGATTTATTTTAGGTTTTGAATTAATTAAATTTAGTATCGATTAATTTAATTAAATTTCAAATATTGAGAAATTATAATAAATTATATAAAATAAATAAAAAAGAATATAAAAAGAATATTCTTTTTTGGTGTAAAAAATAATGTTAAAAATGAAGTTATGGTTGGAGATGAAATTACTGTTTGATGTGATATAAATTGTAAAATGGTGTAAAATTGACTGCATTTTTGTGTTTATGGTTGGAGATAGCCTGAAAGGATTTGATTTTTGATAGAAATGGCTTGTTTAAGGTCTATTTTTAGAGACTGTAGTTTCTAGATATGGGTCCCGAACCTATTTGATTTTGACAGCTATGAAGAATGATGGAGTTTGTGCAGGAATTTGGGGTTGAAGACACACATATGGGAGTTTTTTTCCATTTCTTTTCTTTCTTTCTTTTCTTTTCTATTCCTCCTTTCTTCCTCTCTATGCGGCTCAAAAACTCTCTATCTCCAAAATCCCCAACCTTACAGAACATATTAATCCAAGTTCCATAAGTAATCACATTCAGTAAACAACACTTCCACATTAAACCCATATACACAAATACCTCTCATGCGAACCCCAATCGACTCGCTTTGAGACCCAATACCTTTACGCATGGTATGCGATCCCTTGGAAAGCCAAATCAGATTTAAACAAGAAAACCTCGACTTAACAGCAACCTGTGCTAGAGAACCTTGGTATAATTGATGAACTCCACAAAGTGGTTAGCTTTGATAAGTTCAAACGATTCTTAGCCCTCGACCTAACAGCAACCTGTGCTAGAGAACCTTGGTATAATTGATGAACTCCACAAAGTGGTTAGCTTTGATAAGTTCAAACGATTCTTAGCAAGAATCAAAATTGAAAGAATTTTCTCACAAAATTTATATTAATGAAAACTCTGAAGTGTCCAATACATAGGTTTAGCTAAGTATTTATAGTAACTTAGCTATATAAAAATCCTAATTTAAATTTTCTGATTAAGAATAAACTTCCTAAACTAGGACAAATTTCCTAAACCATGACAAGCTTCCTAAATAAGGATAAGCTTCTAAATTCGGAAAAAAAAAATCTAAATTCGTTTTGGGCTTTAAGTTAACAAAAAAAAAAAAAAAAGCCAAAAACTCACTAATTAAGTAATTAAAACATGTCTTTTTCAATCATGGGCTAAAACAAAACATTAGCGGTCCATCACAAGATAAATATGTTCAACATAGGATAATTCAAACTCAGAAAGAGTTGG
This sequence comes from Aleurites moluccanus, assembly GCA_948193065.1. Lineage (NCBI taxonomy): Eukaryota > Viridiplantae > Streptophyta > Magnoliopsida > Malpighiales > Euphorbiaceae > Aleurites > Aleurites moluccanus. The sequence continues at coordinate 360 of CANXYC010118204.1, read as the reverse complement.
ATTTGTTATTTCAACATGGTAGCTCCTTCTTGCACATGAATCATGGTCACCAAACTTGATTTATTTTCTTGAATGCCTAGATTGATGATTGACTCTTCCTTGCAATCTTCAATGGTAGATAAATTATTCCATAAGCCTTGAATAAGTCCATTGATTGAATTTTTGAACTTCCTTCTTGAATAAGTCCATTTAAAATGCATTGAATCCTTACTTTGCTTACTTGTAGTACTTTGATTTGCATCATTCCCTCCCTCCTCAAAAGGATTCGACCTCGAATCTTCACCTATATCAAAAGGAGAAAGATCAGAAACATTAAAGGTAGCACTAATATTATACTCACCAGGAAGATCCACTTTGTAT
>CANXYC010118189.1:0-21833 GCA_948193065.1 Aleurites moluccanus | reverse complement strand
GATGTTATTACAGGGATTGCCTAGTTCGAGTTGATCTCACCGTGACCCCTGGACATGGATAAGACAGTATAGGGATGCCTGGTTTGAGTTGATCTCACCGTGGCCCCATAGTTGGAATTTAAGAGAGCCAAGGGAGGGGGTCGGCTCCCCATTAACAATAAACGAAAACATAGATGAGGTTGGATTCCACGGATATTTTTCATCATGGTTGTTATGTATGTTTATGAGTAATTATATGTGATGTGACAATTCATATAGATTTAATAAATGACTTGCATGTTAAATTAATTCATATCAGCTCATTGAGTCGAATGCTCACCCCTGTTCAAATATTTCCCCAGGTTCCGGGTCGAGTTTAAAGAGATTAAATTTTTAAATTGAGTATTCCTATCTACTAATTTTCAGGCAGTAAAATTATTTAATTTATTATGTCATTATTTTATATTCACTGTATTAAAATCTTTAGAGCTCCGTATTGTTATTTTTCAATGTCAGATTTATAGTTGTATTTCTATTGGTTATTCTGTTAAGTAGAAACTTAAGTTGATGTTAAGTCCATGATGTCAGCCATGAGTGGATAGTAAATGATGTTAAATTATTGAGTTTATGTGTGACAGGTGGGCTCGTAGTCCTTATTTGTGACAGTTAAAACTGTCATATTATAGTTTTTATTATTCAGTGGTAAGTCAGGCTGACTACGGGTTTCGAAAGCCTTATGCTTTCCCATTTCCTAGTTCCGGTCAATTGCCCAATGGGATTGGGTCGTGACAGAGGTGGTATCAGAGCAAAGGTCCTGCGACCTTCAGTATGTTTAAAGTTGAAATTTTAGATGGTCTAAGTTTTTGTAACATGCGGAGCATAGGATTCCTTTTTATCTTGTTGAGTCTCTTTTGCCTCTAACCCAGCGTTATCTTTATGTTGAATTGTTACTATTGTTAGTATGATTATGTGTAAATGTTGTATGTTTTATTAAGTAAAATGAGCTCAAAGACTCTCTTCAGATTAAAGATAGATGATTTTGATGGTATCTTTTAAGTAATGATGATTCATTAGATGTTAAGATAAGGTCAATGAAAGAATTAAAGAGATAATATGAGATATAGATAAAATAAGGTATGTGAATTAATAGTTAAAGGAAATTATGTATGTTAATAAGTTTATTGAATAAAGGAATTGGGGGTGATTAAAGTTAATGAATAAGTTGAATGATAAATCATTGATTGAATGTCAAGAATATGAAAAGTGTTTAGAATGTAAGGATGTTCGTAAAGGGAATGTTCGTGAAGGAAATGATTATAAATCAAGGAACGTCTTTAGTAAGTGAACAATGATGATTTAATAATAAGTTTCAAAGTTTGAAAAGTTAATATTAAGAAATAGATGAGTAATAGATCAAAGTTCATAATTAACGAAGTCATATATATATGAAGAATAATATTGAACCGAGGAATCAGATATTGATTGAGGTTAATATGTAAGTCAGTAAAGAGTGCATTCAATATACAGATTTGAAGAATTATTTAAGATTATAATTAATCGAGATGATGTAAAGAATATGTAATGATAAAATTGATATGAAGTAAAGACAACGAAGCATGGGTGATATTAATTGAAGATTTGAAATTTAAATTTGAGAATAAAGCAAATCGATGTAAGAAATGGAATTATTAAGGCATTAATAGAATTTGATAAGAGATAATTATATTATAATGGATTCTTAGAGATAAGTTGAAATGATTAGTAAAAATGATTATATAGGAAAATAATCATAAACTGAGAAAAGTTATAAGTGAGGAGTGAGTGTAAGAACTGTAGTTAATATTATGAGTTTGGGAAGTAACATTTAAGGAAGTGTATCAGAGTAGTGCGGTGGAAGTATTATGAATAGGACTAAACTAAGTGAACCATGTGTTAGTATGAAATTCGAGGACGAGTTTTATTAAGAGGGGAAGAATTGTAATACCCATATTTTTGAAATATTTTTAAAAAATTATATTCTATTTATAATAATAATTATTTTATGAATATTTAATTAAAGTTATGAATATAAAAGAATTTTTGGGATTTATTATATTTTAAATAAATAAATATTTGAAAGTAAAAAAGGAAAATATATTTTTTTCAAAAAAAATAATTTTAATTTTAATTAGTGTCATATTATTGTATGTTATTTAATAATTTAATTTTTATACTCAATTATTTAGTTAAATAAATTATTTTAATTATTATTATGTTATTTTAAAAATTTTTGGAAATTAAATTTATATTTAAGTAATTTTTATTAAATTAGAAAAATATTATTTTTCAAGTTTTAGTATGTTAAAATAAGGTACATTTTATAAGGAATTTATTGACTATTTATTTATAATTTTTGGACTTAAAATAATTTTTCTACAAATTTTCAAAAAAAAATAATAATAAAATATTAAGACCAATCAGAGACTGCCATGTGGCAGCCTCAGATTGGCTACCAGCAGAGAAGGAGCAGAAGAAGGAAAGAAGAAGAAGGAGGAGAGGAGGAAAAAAGGGCCGATTTCCGGTGCCGATTCCGGCCAAACTGGAGGGAGGTGGTCGACACCTCCCATACCACCATGTAGCCTGCCATAAGGAGAGTTTATAGGCACTACTCTTGCTCAATTCTGACCACTTGGTAAGGAGTTATTTTTGTTCAAAATAGCTCCCATGACCATGTTTGTCAAAAAATTTCAATTAGCCATAACTCTCTCATTTGAACTCTAAATTAAATAATTCTTGTTCCTACGATTTTGTCTTGATCCTAACTTTCTTTTGATACCCATCTTGCCATATGAAGTTCGCCGAAAAATGAGATCGGAAAATAGAACCACTGGACCTTCAATGGTGAATTCTGGTCAATTTCGGCAGCCAATCCCGATGATTCTAATTTTGTTGAACTCCATTTTTCATAGGCTTTCCAATGGCACTAATTTTGCCCCGATCGGAGATCGAAACCAGGACTGTAAAATATGGGACACGCATAGATTTTCGTTAATTTTGAGTAAGTAGGTTTAAATTCATTCTAAAATTATTTATAAATTATTTAGAGATTATTTGGAGATAAATTTATGAAAATGGTTGAATATTTATATTGATATTGGAGAATTTAGGCAGTTAAAATTTAATAACTGTATTTATTTTGAATGGACAAATTAAGATAAATTATTTTAGATTATTTAGAATTATTATAGAAATTATTTGGATGAGAATTATGGAAAAATATTGAGTTTAGCGTCGATTTTAGAATTTTCGGACAGTAAATTATCAGGAATTGTATTTTTATTGAATCTAAAAATTAAGATAAATTTATTATATTGATATGGAAATTAGGTGGACAATATTTATGACATTTAGATACTAAAAGGTTAATTTATTTAAGGAGTAATTTAATGAAGTTAATAATTATTTATTTATTTGGATCAAATGATTAAGGCATGTAAAGTTAATTATAAATATTTTATTGCTGAGTTGGAGACCCAAGAGGGGTCAATTGATTGATAGTGTTGGATTTGGACCAATGGAATGATTATTAGAAGTGTTTTTATTTTTGGAGGTTATGTCCTATTTTAGGGGAGGTTCTGCCAAAATTTCGGCAAATTTCCAAAATTCGTTCTTTATATTTCTGAGTCAGTATTTGAGTATTATTCTAATAAATCTCGTATGTGGTACATATATTTCAGATGTATTCTTTATTGTCATCAGGAGGCGCTCCGAAAAGAGCTAGCTGGTTAATGGTCGTCAAGTTGTAAGTTGATATATTTAATTTAACTCTGCATGCAAGCATTGATGAATGCATTGATGGATGAAATATATGTATATAACTATCATTATTACATTAGATTTAGGAGCATGATGTATGTTTATGTCATATTTTATGATGTTTATAATGATGATGAATGAAATTGTATGTATATGTTGACGATGGAAAATAGGGTGCTGTGAAATTCACCACTAACACATATAACATCAATGATGTAACGTGACACAACATGATTTATGATGATGTTATTACAGGGATTGCCTAGTTTGAGTTGATCTCACCGTGGCCCCTGGACATGGATAAGACAGTATAGGGATGCCTAGTTTGAGTTGATCTTACCGTGACCCCATAGTTGGAATTTAGGAGAGCCAAGGGAAGGGGTCGGCTCCCCATTTACATTAAACAAAAACATAGATGAGGTTGGATTCCACGGACATTTTCCATCATGATTGTTATGTATGTTTATGGGTGATTATATGTGATGTGATATTTCATGTAGATTTAATAAATGACCTGCATGTTAAATTAATTTATATAAGCTCATTGAGTCGAACACTCACCCCTGTTCAAATATTTCCCCAGGTTACGGGTCGAGCTTAAAGAGATTAAATTTTTAAGTTGAGTATTCCTGTCTACTAATTCTCAGGCAGTAAAATTATTTAATTTATTATGTCATTATTTTATATTCACTCTATTAAAATCTTTAGAGTTCCGTATTGTTATTTTTCAATGTCAGATTTATGGTTGTATTTCTATTGGTTATTCTGTTAAGTAGAAACTTAACTTGATGTTAAATGCATGATGTCAGCCCTGAGTGGCTAGTAAATGATGTTAAATTATTGAGTTTATGTGTGACAGGTGGGCTCATAGTCCTTATTTGTGACAGTTAAAGTTGTCATATTATAGTTTTTATTGTTCAGTGGTAAGTCAGGCTTACTACGGGTTCCGGAAGCCTTATGTTTTCCAGTTCCCTAATGCCGGTCATGTGCCCAATGGGGTCGGATCATGACAACTATCCCAAAATCCAGTCATAATAATGAATTGATTATACCACGACTATCCATCATTGTTAATGTTATCTTCAACAAAGGAATCCATGACTTGTTCAATGGATGATCCTAATCTGATAAGGTAAACATTGTTTGGTGGGGCCACAGTCCTATAGTTAGGTAATGGATTGTTTTTAGTACTGGGATCTTCTCTTTATGGGTTAGGCATTTTCTTGCTATCAATCAAGTCTTAGATTTCATGTTTGAGTCTTTGGCATTGATCAGTATGATGACCAGCCATTTGATGGAATTAGCAATAAACATTGTGATTGAAATTTGGGGGTAAAAGATCAGGTAAAATTTTTGGGTCTAGAGGTCTCAAAAGTCCTCTTTTTTGAAGCTTTTCAAAGATTTTAGACATGGGTTTGTTGAGCTTGGAGAAATTCCTTTGTTGATGGACAATACCCACATCCGCCATTTTAGTATTTCCTTTATTCCCACTCGGGTTGCTATGATTATTATCACTCTTTTTAGCTCCATACTTCTTCATCTCATTCAACATATCCTCTACTTGGATACTAACTTCATATAGCTACTCAAAACTAGCTAAATGAATATAGCATAACTTTTCATGAATCTCACCAGAGGTTACCTTCACACACATCTTAATTTGGTCTTTAACCTCTTCATTTGAGCAACCTTCTGTCGCCACCTCATTAAGTACTCCACAAAAGTTTCATTGTACTTTTGTCGGGTGGTTTCCAAGTTATGTAAAGTCATATCTATATGTGTATTATAAGAATATTGTTAAACAAACATTTTCATTAAATCTCTCCAATCCATCATCACCTTCTTATCTAGGTCATAATACCAACTAACGACAGCCTCCATAAAGGATAGAATAAAGAATTTGATGATCTGAGCTTTGGTAATTCCAGTGGCCCCTATAATGGTGGCATATTGCCTTAAATAAACTCTAGGATCACTTGTCCTATCAAACTTTTATAGATCGAGGATTTTAAATCTTGGAGGGAGGTCCTCTCCTACACTGATAACTAACTCCTTAATATCATAAACCCCATTAACCTCAGTGCTCTTAAGCATGGTTTGCATCTTTTCAACCAGCTTGGATAAGTTCTCATATCCTTTGTGCCCACCTCAGTCTTTCGAGACTTTCCTATTTCATAGTCTAGGTTTAAATTATAGTTATTATCTATATCCACTACCTTATTAGGATTAGGGTCTCTAGTTCCATTCCTAGGATCGCTAGCTTCTTAGGTTGCCTCCTTAGCCTAAGTAAGTCATAGAAGGACTTGTTTAAAGGCTTTTTGTAAATGGGTTTCTAAGGTAGCCCTAAATTCCACATCCAAAACTTTCCTAATGGCACGTTCAAGTTGTTCTTGCTCATTTCCTTCATTTTTCATCTTAGCAATTACTTCACTGGGTTTGGCTTTAAGATCAAAAGAGAAACTCTTTTGTATAGTGTTATCTCTTATAGAAGAGTTGGGGACAGATTGGAAATCCTTTTCCAACAACGAAATCTAATTCAACTTTTTGCAGATCTTTGTTAAATCAAGGCTTTCCTTCTTACCTTTTCTTTTCAACCTTTCGGTTTCCTGATGCCAAGTTATGTGACTTTGTTCTTTCTTTTTACCTAGTGTTTGCTATAGCTATAAATCCAAGTCTCGGGTATGAATGCATGAATCCATAAGTTTACTAATGTTTCATATTTCCATTAGACCAAAAACCTAATTCTTTTTCACTTATAACTTCATTGATTGATTTGGGAAGGAAAAGCCGGAGTGGCCTTTCTTTTTATGGGTAATTCATTTGTATTCAAAATATTGGGGGAAAAATAGGGAATAAAAAGGAATAGATACTCAAAATGGTTCAAAAATTATATTATTATAACTTGATTTTATTTCAAATATTTTGGGTCATAGCCCTAACAAGATAGATTTCCTAAATCAAACTATTTTAGCCTTCATCGTCTTATGGATCCTCTTATGGATCTTCCTTTTCCTCATCTTTTATTTTTTCATTAGCTAAGGCATCAATCAATAGAACGACATAAAGCTTAGTCAAATCATTTTGGAATGCCTTAGTTTCGGTGATCACTCCTATACTCTATTCTTCAAATCTAGCAAAGAGTTGTTCATAGGAAGGTGGTTCAAAGAGCATACTTTCAACTATGCTTTCCTCCTCTTAGATATCATAGACTTCTTCTTCTATCATTCTTTCTAGAGATTTATTATGGATGGTAGGTAAGTCTTTTATTTCTTCATACCACTCTTCTTCATCACACTCTATTAGTTCTATCTTCTCTAGATTATTTTCCACATCAGCTTCATATCCTTCCAAGTCTATGATTTCTATCTCTTCAACTTTTAATTTTTGATACTTATGAGATGGGTTATCCCCTTCACTCAATTCTTATTCCCTCTCTCACTTTTTGAAGGAATAAATGACTTGGATTCAGGTTTGGTCATGTTTTGAAATATGAACTTAGATGGATGCATAAAGTCCATGGATTAGATTTTTCCTTATATGATGCATGATGCATATTTCACAATAATCTATTGCACAATAAGGCAAACAAAATTTCCATTCTTTTAGAGTCAAGATGAGGGATAGACGACAGGTCATGCCCCCACTTTTATCATTTTAAGAAATCTTATTTCAAGGCTTATGGTAAAATTTCCTAAAAAAGAGAAAGCCTAAGATTATCTATGACATCTAACTAAGGGAATTGGTTTTTCAAGTCCTTAATGAAGCCACCAGACTATGGTGTCTTTTGCGGTGGTGGTCCGGATTCGAACCCTAAGGTAAATGGGTAAGGATAACTAAACCAAAGAAAGGAGTCGCCACTCGATTAAAGGTGTAATAGAGACCACAAATGCAATTCATTTCCTTCCTCTAGGAAATTAGTGAAAATTTTATCCCTAGCTAAATACAAGGCCGCCTTATCTAGAGATCTAGGTAAGGAAACCAGGTACATATTAGGGAAAATGTTAGGCACCCCCAGCCCGCCTGGCCATTGTTCGGCCTCCCGATTTAGCAAGAAGTCATAAGTGAACTAACTTAGGCATAATATTGAAGGAACAATCCATAAGTCAAAAAGGGTAAGTTTTATCATGGCGCATGTTCAACTATACCACAAACTAGACCAAGCATAATTCCCAGGAAAGATTGGAGGAGTCATAAGTAGTCTTACTTAAAACCTAATCTCTTTAGATAGAATTATAAGAGGTCTAATAAATTATACAATCTCATAAGGCCATGCCTAAAGATTTCATAAAATGTTCATTGTATAATATCAATTTGCACTGGCCCTAAAGAAATGGAAGGAGAAATGAACCATCTAACCCTAACAAAGAGATTTACAAAATCATATCACATTATAAACATTCATTCATTCATTCAATCATCTTAAAATAAAGAATTAGAAAGAAGAAAATTGAATTACTCAATTTAATACATTAAACAAAACATTTGCACCTTGGACTTTGCCTTTTTGGGCCTTAAAGCATTTTAAACCCAATTATTTTTTTACGATTGGGCCTCATGTTATTTATTTTATGTACTTCATCCCTACATGGTTAGCTCATACAACTCAAATACATGTACAATATACTTCACAAAATAACATACTTCCTTCTCATCACATCAAAACTCATGTTTACCATATGCATAAAATAAAATATGTAACCATGTCACTTTAACCATTTGGTTTATATACAAGTGATCCAAAACGTGCCAAAAATAATAATTCATACATCAAATTATTTACAAGCTAAGCCATTTTTAACAACTAGCCTAATCATGGCATGTTATCTTACAAAAAACAATTCATATTGCATGGCAACCAAGATTACTTTTAATCAATCATGCCTCATGCATTTTAAGTTTATGCTCAAATTATTCATTAATGGAATTATGTTCATTTTAAAGTCATTTTATCATGTATTCAATCATACCATATTGTTACATAATCATAAGAATGTCAATTTTCAAGTCTAAAACCTAAACTAGGCATTATGGTAACAAACATGCAAAACTAGGCTTAACCTTGGCACTTTTAACCTAGCATAATTTTAAGTCAATAAAAATCATCGTATAGACATACAACTTAGGTTTCATACACTTAGTCATGGCATACAAACACTTATATATGATAAAAAGACCAAATTAATATAAAAATCAAAAAGCGAGACAAATAAGACAAGAAAGTGCCTTTGTGGCACAAGGAAATGCCTCCATGGCACTACTAGGGTCGTGTGGCTCTTCTTAGTCCCTCACGGGACAAGTAAGAGCCACATGTCCCTTCTAACTTGACACCAACTCTCTTACCCGATTTCAAATCAATTTTTGCATTTTTTTAGGGGGATTTTTGATACTTTTTCATCCTAAACAACCTAAAACTTATCCCTAATGATTTTAGGTATTCTAAACTCAATTAAAATTAATTTTAGAGTGAGAAAGGACAATAAAATAGTAGCTTTAAAAAATATATAAGTTTCATAAATAAAGGATATTAAACATGCTTCCTATTTTCTTTTTAGTTCGAATTAATTTGTTCTTCAGTTGTAAGTATTAAGTATTAAAAAATAATGATTTAAAATGAAGATTCTAACTTTGATTTTATTCATGTTAAAGAGTTTTACAAAGAAAAAAAGAAGGATGACATGAATTATTACCAATCCATGTGATAATGTCCAAACAACTTATATGGTTACTAAATAAAAAAATAAGAAGTTACTCAAATCTGGACACACCAAGACTCGGCAATCACTCTCAGGCTTTGTTTGTCTTATGGGTGGTTTCGAATGCCAAGAATGTTAATCATTTGTCGTCAAATCTTTACTTTAAATCAAGCTTTGATTCAATTAAATATACTCCTCTTGTCAAGAACACTATCAAGAACATTATTGATATGTTCTTGAAGGAAGTTTAGAAGAAGAAGAAGAAAAAAATCTCAATTTTGTTCTTTTAATTCATGAAGAAAATGATTATTTTGAATACTTTAAATGAACTAGATTAATTGATTTTAACAAAATCTTTAGTTTTTGTTGTAAGATTGATTAAAAATTCAGTTTAGTATTTGATTAAAAGATAGAATTATTTTTCATAAATTCGGACGTCAAAATTTTGATCCTTAAACTAGTGAGGGTGGAGGCCTATTTATAGGCTTTTTCCCCTCACTTGAATAGGAAAAAACAATTTCAAAGGATCATATTTAGGTTTATTCAAAATTTCTAAATAGTAAAACATCCTAAGTAGTTAAAACATAGCTTCCAAAATATCTTTAGGGTTGTTTTCCAACCAAAGACTCCTAAAGCTTCCTTTTTAGTCTTTAATACAAATCTTCCATTTTGATTAAAATACTAAATATAAACCTTTTTAGAAGCTAATTTGGCACCAAAATAGAACTAAAATCTCCAAAATTGGAAGAAAAATTGAACTGAGGGATGGCAGAGGCAAGCAGCGGTGAGGGCGCAAGGTCTGGAGCTCGGCGACTCATAGGAGAACCTGTGGCTCTTCATAGAGCTGTGCGGCTCAGGCAAGGTCTGTGCAGCCCTTTATTGGGCTGTGTGGATTTGCAAGCAGCTACACGGCTCCTGCAAGAAGCCACAGGCTAATGGATGTGGCACCGGTCCGACGGCCTACCTCAAACAAGCCCGTCGACCCCTGCATGCTAGTTCTTGCTTTGAACCATCCGAAATAACTTGAAACTTTCCAAAAACCTTTAAAATAGTTTTTAAACTCTTTTATACTAAAAAAAACAACTTAAATTGGTCTCATACTAGTACGAGACCGACAGCTTGCCACAACTAGGCCTCACGACCACCTGCAGGCCCAATTTACATTTGGACCACCAAACATGACCTAAAATGATTCAAAGTCATTTTGAAATATATTTTGACATATTTTATAATAAAATACAAACCCATATCATCAATTGCTAAGACAAGCCTAGTAATTTCCTTGATCCCAAAGCAAAAGTGATCACTTGACAAGCAACCTTCTTTTCACAATCTTGATTCTTGATGCTACATCATTAGGCTTTGGCTTGGGCTCAAGGTTTGTCAACATTGGTGCTAACAACCTCCTACCACACAAATCTTTATAAAGAGACATTTGAATTGTCAAATGATAGCTATTGCATTAGGTAAACCCTATTAATGGCAAATGATTATCCCAATTCCCTCCAAAATCTAGAATGCACATCCTTAGCATGTTTTCTAGAGTTTGGATGGTCCTCTATGATTACCCATTCATCTGAGGATGAAATGTCATGCTAAAATCAAGCTGAGTACCTAAAGACTCTTGTAGCTTCTACCAAAATCTTAATGTGAACTAAGTACCTCTATCTAATATAATGGAAATTGTAATCCCATGAATCCTTACTATCTCATAAATAATATAAATGTGCATACTGATAAACTATATAGGTAGTCTTGACTGGCAAAAAGTGAGCTGACTTGGTCGATCTATCCATAATTACCCATATCGAGTCATGCCCATTTGAAGTCCTTTGGTACCCCTACAACAAAGTCCATAGTTATCCTCTCCCATTTCCATTCTGGCAAAGGTAATTGTTGAAGTAGTATCGAAGGCTTTTGATGTTCAAATTTCACCTTCTAGCCAGTCAAACATCTTGTCACAAACTCTGCCATATCTTTTTTCATCCCACTCTACCAATATGAACTCTTAATGTCGTGGTACAACTTTGTTGCACTTGGATGCGCATTGTAGTTAGAATGATGTGCTTCCTTAAGAATCATATCCCTCAAATCATCAACTACTAGAACACACAACCTATTGCCATATCTCAACACGTCATCAACTATAGCAAATCCTGGAGCTTTCTTTGCCTCCATATCTTTCTTCAACTTCACTAACTGAGGATCTCTATTTTGCGCTTCTTTAGTCTGATCAACAAGAATTGGCTTGACTTGAAAATATGCTAAAAGCACACCTAAATCTGACAAGTCAAATATAATCCTTATATCATACAAATCTTGCACTTCTCTTACCAAAGATCTTTTACTCATTTGGATGTGGGCTAAACTTCCCGAAGATTTCCTACTCAAAGCATCTGCTACTACATTAGCCTTACCTGGATGATATAAAATCTCACAATCATAATCCTTAAGCAACTCCATCCATCTTTGTTGCCTAAGGTTGAGATCCTTCTACTAGAAGATATACTTCAAGCTTTGATGATCTGTGAATATCTCACACTTATATCTATATATATAATGTCTCAATCTCTTTAGTGCAAACACTACTGCTGCCATCTCAAGATCATGTTTTGGGTAATTCACTTCATGCTTTCTCAACTGTCTAGAAACATAGGCTTTCACCTTACTATATTGCATAAGCACACATCCAAGCCTTACTCTCGATGCATTACAATACATCGCATATCCTCCTCCATCTAACAATAAAGCCAACATAGGCAACGTAGTGAGACAAGTCTTTAATTTGCAGAAACTATATTCATATGCATTTGTTAATTGGAATTTCACTTGCTTTTCAAGTAAGCTTGGTCAAAGGAGCTGCAATCTTAGAGAAGTCTTAAACAAACCTTCTGTAATAACCTACCAAACCAAAGAAACTTCTAACTTCTGAAATATTTGTGGTTCTAGGCCAACTAAGAATCTCATCCACTTTTCTGGATCAACTCTAGGCTTTCCTTTGCTCATAACATGTCTAAGGAAACAAACACTCTTAAGCTAAAATTCACACTTTGAAAACTTAGCAAATAACTGATTTCCTCTCAAAGTCTACAGCATCATTCCAAAAATATTCTTCATGCTCTTCCTCGATCTTAGAATACATAACGATGTCATCTATGAATACAATGATAAACTTGTCTAGAAACGGCTTGAACACCCTATTCATCAAGTCTATAAAAGCAGTTTGTACACTAGTCAAACCAAATGGTAGCACTAAGAACTCATATTGACCTTATCTTGTTCACATTTTTGTCTTAGATAGATTCTCATTTTGAATTCTCAACTGATGGTAGCTTGACCTAAAGTCTATCTAGGAGAAATGACTTGCATCCTGCAACTGATCAAACAAATCATCTATCCTTAGAAAAGGATACTTATTCTGGATAGTAACATTTTTTAACTATTTATAATTTATGCATAACCCCATAGAAGCATTTTTCTTCTTTACAAAGAGCACCGGTGCACTCCACGGTGAATTGCTGTGTCTGACGAATCCCTTGTCAAGCAAATCTTATAGCTTAATCTTTAACTCTTTTAATTTTATTGGTGCTATGCATTATGGAGGAATAGAAATCAGACTTATGTTAGGTAATAACTTTATATTGAATTCAATCTTCTTATTTGGTGGCAAACCATGTAACTTTTTAGGAAATACATCTGCAAACTCACTAACAATAGGAATCCACTCCAAACCCTTCACTTCCTTTCGAGTATGCTGGACGTATGACAAATATCATTGACACCCTTTTCTTATCAACCTCCTTATCCTAATGACGGATATCAGATTGTAAGGTGCTTCACTTCTCTCCCCTTAAAACTCAAATTCTTCACTTGAAGGTGGCTTGAAAACTATCTTCTTCCCATTACGATCTATGGTTGCATAATACTTGGATAATCAATCTATGCCCAAAATCACAACAAACTCTATCACAAGCAACACAATCAAATTAACCTCAAAACTCTTACCACTTTGTGAACACTGATTTTACACCCCTCAGACTTGTGCCAAGTACCAAAGCCGAAGCCATTCACAGACAGATTTAGAAAGCATCAGGACGGGTCTGGACCTGGGCTGCCACCCTCAAAGGATGGCATTGCTGCCAACCCTAGGGGGCGGTGTCCCCCTAGCAGGTGGTTGTGCTACTATGCCTTAAGGGCGGCGACACTGCCACCTTTTTAAGCTGCCACCATGCCTTGGGGGCAGCAGCACTACCACCTTTTTTAGCTGCTGCCATCCTTTGGTCTTGTTGTGGCCCTCCCTCTTTGGCAGCACTGCCACCCCCTCTGGTGGCACTCCTCTTTCTTTTCGACGGAACTCTATACTTTACACTTTTTTCACCAAATCCCACATTAGGAAATGATGATATGAGACCCCCCCAAGCTTCTATTATAAATGGAAAGCTTCTCCCACCTTCCATGGTACATGAAAAATTATCTAGTTTGAGATTTCACTATTTGATTTCACTCTCTTCTCCCCTATATACCTAATTTTTCTTATTTCTTTAGCTCTCTTTGAGTTTAAAGGACTTTTTAGGGTGTGTGGAGTCTCAAAATTTATTTAACATAAAGTTACTATGTCCGTTTGTTTCCTTCTTTCTTATGAATTGTCAGGTAAAAGGCAGTTTGACCATCTCTCCATGCTTCAATCGATTCAAGGTGGAACTTCGATCCAGAAGACCACTCTGTCCGCCGCCTCCCCAAAGATCAAGACAAAAGGTATCAACTCATAAACTCCTTCTTTTCTTATTTTGATAGAGCATCAAAATAAACAACTCATTTTCTACCTTTCTTTAATTTGATAGAGAATCAAAATAAAGAACCAAAACATGATAAATTGGACATAAAATGAACCCTTTTTCATAAGAAGGAAGAACTGCATGGGTTTTGATTCCTATTCAACGGAATACACAGGCAAGCTGTATAACAACTTCAAATCCAAAAATGTTAAAAAATCATCTTTTTCCTTTTACTTTGTTTATTTGGTTCTTATTTTGTTTATTGGATGTATTTTTTCTTTATTTTAGCTTAAATCTTTGAAGAATGTGTGATCAACCTAGAACCCATAAGGGCTAGAGTTGATATCCTCTATTTTGAGTTTTTGAATTGTAATAATTTACTTTATTGCTCTTTTATTACTTTACTTCTTTATGTATTCATCTTATATGTCATTTCATATGTCATTCTTTAAATTGTTCATCAAAATGTTTTAAATCAAGGTTAAAATTAGAAGTCAAGTTCAACCAAAAACCTAGTCTCCGAATCCTCTTTGGTTTCAAAGACTAGCGCACTTTTTTCCTTTGTGATAAAATTGGAGTCAAAATGAGTTTTTACCTTAAATTTTCCCAACAAAAATAACTTAAGGTGGCGACTTCAAAACTCAAAATCATTTTCAAATGAAAGTTGCTAGGGTCATCTCAATTCGTGAAAAATCATCCCAAATGAGCATTTCCAATTCTATTTTAACGGATCGGACACGGTGCTCGGGCGAGGCCTTATAGCTGGCGACTCTATTGGGGACAAACTTTTTCAAAAGTTATGGAGGACTACCAATTGGTTGAAAATCTTTTTTCAAAAATGACTTTTTACTTGGCTTTTAATTTAACTTTGATTTTCATGCATCACTACATAACTAGTTATGAAATTCAACCTTTGGACAGCAAGTAGCATTGATCCAACAACTCTCTTTGAGTATGTTGGAAAATAGTGAAAGCATCCACCCCGTGATGAATCTTCAATCCTTTTGAAGTGTAACGAGCAGTAGTACTATTGGACCCATACGAAACTCATTGTTTCACATGTGGTTAGGTATATCACTGCTTTAGTTTGACGGGTATCCTTAATATAAGCCACCTTACCCTTAATGGATTTAGAACTTAAACCTTAGGTTGTATGCACCATAAA
This sequence comes from Aleurites moluccanus, assembly GCA_948193065.1. Lineage (NCBI taxonomy): Eukaryota > Viridiplantae > Streptophyta > Magnoliopsida > Malpighiales > Euphorbiaceae > Aleurites > Aleurites moluccanus. The sequence continues at coordinate 6,426 of CANXYC010118189.1, read as the reverse complement.
TAAAAGCCTTGGTATGATTGCATAATCATAAACCACTTTTTATCTAAGCAAACCGTGCATCCATTATGCATAAAGCATGCATTCCATTTTGATGAGTCTAGGTTGTACCTTGAACCAATTGAGAGTCAACCCAAATGGACCCAAGGCCAATTAGCCTCAAACAACACTCACCCAAATGGACCTAAGGCCCATTAGCTTTAAACAACTCTCATCCATATAAATTGTAGGCCCATTAGCTTTAAACAACTCTCACCAATATAAACCCAAGGCTCATTAGTCTCAAACACCTCTCACCTAAATGGAACCAAGTCCCATTAGCCTAAAAAAACAACACCATTACCTTAAGCCAAAAACATTTGGGTCAAATACCATCACCATTACCTAAAGCCCAAAACTATTTGGCACTATTATCTCTCCAAGCCTAAAACCATGTGGCATCATTATCTTTCCAAAGCCCAAAACCATTTTGCCATTATCTCACTAAAGCCTAAATCCATTTGGCAACATTATCTCTTCAAAGCCCAAAACCATTTGTCACCATTATCTCACTAAAGCCCAAATCCATTTGGCAACATTATCTCTCTAAAGCCCAAACCCAAGTGGCACCAAGATCTCTCCAAGCCCAAAAACTATTTAGCACCATTATCTCTCCGAAGTCCAAATCCATTTGGCACCATTATCTTATTAAAGCCTAAAATCACATGGCATCATCATCTCTCCCAAACCCAGTTGGCACCAAGATCTCTCAAAGCCCAATTACCCTTTAACCTCTGTGCTTTAGAGTAAAGCCCAAAATCCTAAAATCTAAATAGCTTTGGCCCACCTTATTTTAGGAATCAATTTCCTAGGAATTTGCAATGCATAACTTTTCCTAAAGCCTAGAATAGAGTTAGGTGTCCTTTTCCCTATAAACCTAGAACAGAGTTAGGTTTTCCTTTTCCCTAAAAACCTAGAATAGAGTTAGGGTTTTTTTTTAATGCACTGATCCCTTTCTTTATCTTTAAAAGGTACTAATGGCCAACCCAACCAATATGGATGCCATGGACACACTTCTCACCACCCTCATCAAAAGGCAAGAGGAGAATTTTGAATCCATGCTTAATTACACCCTTAGTGCTCAACAAATCCGCTTCAACGAAGCCTTAATCACTCAATAAGCCAGCTTCAATGAAAGATTGATCGCTCAATAAACTGACTTTTCCAAAGCCCTAACAGCTCAACAAACCAACTTCCACAATGCACAGGCCTATGTGACCAAAGCCTTGAATTCCCAGATTGATGACATCAAAGCCATAAATCAGACCGGGCCCAAACCAGCTTATCCAAGCTCTTCAAATACACCTCAAGTTAACCTGACCAACACCGATCCTTCCTTTTCCTTGAATCCTTTTCATAGTAAGGAAACCTTCACCCAGTCACCCATTGAAAAGTCTTTGAAACGCAATACTGTTGTGTTAGAACAAGGCCACATAATGGAGAAAAGATACGAGCAGAATAACACCTTCACTTCCATTACCTCTACCAAACAGAAGAGTCAGTCTCTGAAAAGGAAATTCATGGATTTGGGTATGCCCTTAAGCTTTGTTTATAAGAAGGCTTTGGAATCTACACTGGTCACACCTTTAGAATCAAAGGCATCTCCTAACCCTTTGCCTAAAAGCTGCAATATTAATAAGTATTGTGATTATCATCAAAGTGTTAGGCATAAGATGGATGTGTGCAAGAACTTAAGACACAAAATCCAAGATCTCATTGACATTGGAGATATCCTTCCCCCTGGTCTGATATCCGATGCCTCTATTTACCTTTAAACTATTATCAATCCCTTTAAGTTTGAAGATTCAAAATTAGGAGGAAAGTAAGTGGAAATAGACCCCACCTCATCAACCAACCAAAGCCCAAATTAGCATAGTTTATGGAGGAATTCAAGCCCAGTTAATCTGACCTGTTTGAGATTAAATTCAAATCAGAGTCTAAGTCCAAGTATGAGTCTAAGTTGAGTCAAGAGTCAAGTCAGAGTCTAAACATGAGTCATAGTTAGAGTCTTTTGAGTCGCGTTTCTTCTCATTTCCTTTTTCGACCCTGTAATCAACCTTTTTGGTCTTTCCTACAATTTTGATATAACCATAGATGATGGTAATATTTTTCATAATAAAAGTTTCAATTCTTCTTATATCTTCCTTTTCATTTTAATTGTTTTATCCAATTTGAGTGAAAAAAATATGTGAAAAAATGATGGAAAATGAAAAAAAAGGAAAAATGAAAGAAAAAAAAAAGGAAAAAAAAAAGAATCAATTAACTTTGGCACAAATAATGAACTAAAAATCGTATACATGGCATCATCATTTGGTAAGGCTTCTTTATTCAAAACAGTTTAGGAATTCTTAGATGGCTTTACCTAAGGACCTAAGCATATAACGAGTATTGACCCAAGTATAACAGTACATAAGATTCCAACCCTAGAGAATATGAAGCCTGTAAAGCAAAACTTATGAAGGTTAAAGGAAAAATGGTCTCTCAAGAAGTTGCCAAGTTATTAAAGAATGGTTTTATCGAGCCTATTACTTACCCCTCAGGGTTAGCCAAAATAGTGCATGTACCCATAAGGATGGGAAGGAAAGGATGAGTGTGGACTACATAGATTTGGACAAGGCTTGCTGAAGGATTATTTCCTTTTACCTCACATCGACTTGTTGGTTAATAACATGGCAAGATTTGAAACGGTCTCTTTGATTGATCTGTATGCAAACCATCTAGGTGTACCCTCCCGACAAGGAAAAAGCAACGTTTGTGACAGAATAGGGCATCCTATTGTTATAAGGTTATGCATTTTAGGCTAAAGAACACTGAGGCAACCTACCAAAGGATGGCAACCATTCTTTTCCATAATATGATGCATAAAGATATTGAGGTATATGTGGATGATATGGTTATAAAATCTCTAACAGATGATGATCATTTAGGAGCGTTAAGGTGATTCTTCCTTAGACTTTGCCAATACAATTTAAAGTTCAACTGCGCTAAATGCCTTTGTGGTGTATCTCTTAGTAATTTAGGTTACATGGTTAGTAAGTGAAGTATAGAGGTTAATCCCACAAAATCAAAAGTCATTTTAGAAATGCCAGTCCCAAAGAATGAAAAGGAGATTAGGAATTTTCTTGGAAGATTACAATACATTAGTCGCTTCATCTCACAAATGGCTGTTGTGTGTGGTCCAATTTTCAAATTGTTAAAATGGGAACTTCTAAACAATGGAATGATGGTTGTCAAAATGCCTTTGAAAAGATCAAAAAGTACTTATTGAGCCCTCCAGTTTTACAACCTCTAAGGCCTGGTAAACTATTATTGTTTTATATATTTGTTACTCAAGAAGCCATGTTGGCAATGCTCACCCATAATGCCGAAGATTCTTATAAAGAGAATGCCATCTATTATTTGAATAAGCAAATTCTAGCTCATGAACTTAAGTACAACCAAATCAAGCAGTTGTGCCTCGCTTTAGTTTGGGCATGCCATAAGCTTCAACATTACTTAAGTTATTTCACTACTTATGTTCATGCAGACAAAAGCCCCTTGAAATTCCTTATGGAGAGGTTGGTTCTTGACAGCAAAATGACACATTGAATGGCAGAACTTGTGACATTTGATCTAAAGTATGTCTCAAGAAAGGCATTTCAACAAGAGAGTAATTGTCAGAGGGTTGGAAGAAGACAACTTGGTATTAAAAGGAAATCAGAGCTCATGTTCAGGAACTAAGAGGAAAATTTAAGCGTAATTGGGCTGACTTGTATGTGTCAAAGAAGAACCTGTTTGCGGAGGTATTCTACTCATGGATTAGATGGAAATGAATTTTCAAACCATCGTAATTAGATCATGCATTGTATAAACAAGAACTACATGGGCTTGAATTATCCCAAAATAAAAAAGAGCAGTTGAAAAAAATACTGGAGATATATAGGTAGCCCATTCTAGGTATAGTCCAAATCATAATGAAATTATCATTCTGTGCCAAAAGCTTGCATAATTTTTGATTCTTTTGTTGGCTTGTCAAGTCGAAAACCTGAAAAGGCGGCTTGGTCAAAAGTTAGAGCAAAGTTGGTAAAAAAAATCATTTTCTAAGTCAATCATCATAGCAAAAGTTGCTAACAAGTCCTCATCAAAGTCATCAAAGTCATTTCAGTATCTTGGTGTCAAACGATTGTTATGTTAACATATCATGTCTCTTAGATAATTGGCTAAGTTGTCTTTGTCCCACATCAGGGGTATGTCCTTTTGTGTCAATCATCACATCTCTTAGTCAAAGCAGTTAAATGGCTAAACTACCCTAATCCCTCATCAGGAGCTTGTTTTCTAAAGTCAACATCTAGTCACTATGGCTAAGTAGATTAAATCCATCATCCGAGGATAAGTAATCCAAAGTCATCATTCCTTGTGTCAATTGTCCAAATCATTAAATCAAAGAGTCTTTTTTTTTCATAATGAATGACTTTTTTTTCAAGTCATTTGACTCATGTGTCAGTTCCAAAGAATCCAACCGGCAAAGTGTCATTCAAGTCATTGACCTACGTGTCAGTCCTACTAGTCCAAACTGACAAAGTGTTAGCCCCAAGAATCTTTTCAATCTCAAACAGTAGGAATAGCTTCACTTGTCTTTCTCATAAGACAAACTCATAAAACCTCCCAAAATCAAACATATTTCCCAAAAGCAAGTCCAAGCTCAAGGGGCAAAGCAGAAAGGATTCAATGGTTTGAGCAAGAAGGGTTCAGATTCCTCTAATCTTCATCAGTGAAACCAAAGTCAAAATTCTCAAGTCATGCTTGGATCATCTGAATAGCCAAGCCCTTATTACCAAATTTAAACCTATTCCCCTTTTGAAGTTGGGTCAGGTATGGAATCAAAAGTGGATCATGAATCAAGGTCCATGAGCCTAAGCAACCAAGTTATCTTTTCGAAGGTCTGAACCCATCTGAAAAAGACTATAGCCTATGACAGAGCCAACCACAAATTCATCTTCTATAAACCTCATTGAATAAAGTCATCTTTGGCAAGAACCAAGTAGACAAACTCTTAAAGCTAATCCTTCAGTCCAAATTAAAATAAATCCACATATCCTTCCATTAGGTGTCCAAAATCAAACCGACCAACTCACATAGTTGACGTTTAGGAGTCCAAAATCATTCCGATAAGCCATACCTGATCTCAGCCTTCCAAGTTAATCTTTGAACCAATACTAAGCATGGCATCATCCTCAATCCAACATACTCGGTCAAAACTGAATGTGGCTTCAAAACCTCTCCTATCCATGGTCACTACCTAACAAATTGCCAACTCCCTCTCAAACCTTAATGATCACCAAAGTGATCTAAGTCATCATTCCTCAAAAGCATGCCATCTCTTCAAATCACTGTCCCTAAAAATGGGTCATCTCTATAAGAACCCAAGTGCAACCCTTAGTCTAAAACCTATTCAAATCTATGATCCAAGATTAACCATAGTCTCAACCTTTGATCCAAGATCAAGTCTTAAACTTACCCTTTGATCCAATATCAAACCCTATTCAAATCCATGATACTAGATCAACCAAAATCTCACCATTTGATCAAACCTGATGAAACCTTTGACCCAAGATCAATGCCCTTAATCTCACCCTCAAAGACCAACAAAATGACCAAGTCACTCCTTTCCACAAGTGTAACACCTCAGCCTAATCTTGACCTAACCCTTAAAGAGAACCTTAGGGGAAAATTTTTCTTTTCTTTTAAATGTGTTATTAATTTGTATTTATGTATGAAATTGATAGTATACATGTTATTTGAATTGATTTTGAGCATAAAAGTGGTCTAGAGGCTGTTAGGATTTAATCGAGAAATTTTGAGTTTTTGGTGAACTGGGGGCAAAATGGTCATTTTTCACCCATCAGATTTTAATGGATTTAATATCATATTTAGAGGTATAAAAGAATTTAAAGACTTGAAAATGGCATTATTTAATTTATTTGAGTATTAATTAGAGAAATAAACCCGGTTGAAAAATGGTTCCCAGCAAGTTGTGCAATTTCGGTGTTTCGGTTGCACTAGAGCTATTTTAGTCTTTTCCTTTATAATATGGAGTTATAGAGTGTGTGCAACCCTATGGTATTAGTTTAGGCTTGATTAAATCTAATCATTGGATCAAATGATGAAGATATGGATGGTTAGATGAGTAGGTTACAAATTTGTTATCATAAGCTCAAAGTATAGGATTTTTGCCATTGCTTTTGGATTTGGTGTGTTAAATATATGTGATATCTATCTAAGTTGACTTTGGATGAACCAATAGTATGAAAGTAAGAAGAATGGATGGTTGGATGACTAGGTTTCACCAAAATTACTATGAAACCTAAACTATAGGATCTCATCTTTTAGTATTTGGATAAATACACCATT
>CANXYC010118108.1:0-13300 GCA_948193065.1 Aleurites moluccanus | reverse complement strand
GGTAAGTTATATTTTCCGCTGCGATATTATGAGTGATTGTATAGTATGAGATTGATGGGTTCTACGGGTGCCGGTCGCCATTGGCATCTCCCGTGCCCTAGGACCGTCGCGATTCGGCTCGCGAGAGCGGGTCGTGACAATCACCCACTACTTCTAACCAGTATGGTCATAATGAAGTTGATACTCTCTCAGCAGTGTTTGGTAATGTTAAAAAATAGAGTCAAAGAAGAAGAAGTAAAGACCGAATAAGTAAAGACTAAAGAAGAAGACAAAATATTCAAAAATAGAGTAAAAAAGGAAGAAGTAATGACCAAATAAGTAAAGACTAAAGAAGAAGACAAACTCACCTCACTTAGATAGGCAATAATGGTCGATGCACGACGATGGTGACAAGATGAGAACTACATTGATACATTATGTTGAAACGAGCAACGATTGGAGACCAGCTTCTCCACCATCTCATCACCCTCAAAAACCAGAGGCCACATAGCCATAGTTGAAGGATTTAGGGAGCTCTGCTAAGTAGATTGTGATTTGTTAATGGCTCTAACGTTTAGTTGAATATTTATTAACTTTTTGCTTTTTTTTTTGTATTTATTTATTTTGTTAATGTTAAATTGGAGCTGACGTGATAATAATATTAATAGAAAATGGTCGTATAAGCTCTATTTGCCAGAGTTTTTGTCAGAATTCTACTAGAAGCAAATTTTTGAAGTGTTTAGATAGAAATAGAGTTTTGAAAACGCCGTTTTAAAAAAAACTATAATATCTAATTTTTTTTTCTGTTTTTAAATTTCAAAATGACATTTTAAATTAATTATCAAAACACTCAAAATTTCGTTTTTCGTTTTTTAAATTTCGAAACGCTGTTACATGTCTATTTTAAATAGATTCAATCAGAAATTAAAAATTATGTATTAATTTACCAAAATTAAAATATTTTACATAAATTATAATTTTAATAAAAGTTCAAGAATTTTTTTTTTTTAAATAACCCTTCATATTATTGTCATACATATGCAATCATAAGTTTCAACTATGTTTATTTAATTTACGAGATTTCAATTATTAGATCTATTTAGTGAGATCTTTTTATTACTATCTTTCTTGTCGTCAATTACGTAAGCATTTATGGAGATTTCAATTATATAATTTTGTTTTTCTTCTTTGTTAGGCCATGCAATCCTTTTTTTTTTTTTTTTTTTTTTTAATTCTTTAGCCAAACCTTATAAGTCATTTTAGCAGGTATTAATTCACGTGTATTATCCACAATTAAATGCTAATTAAAAGTATATTCAATTTATTTTTAGTATTTCATAATATATAAGTTATTTTTTCTCTTATTTTTTTCTTTTTTGGGCATTATATTTTTTGGTTATTAGCTAAATTTGATTTATTAAGCTTTGTTGTTATTTTTATTATTATTATTATTATTATGAATATGATCGGCGCCAGGTTAGTGAAGAAAAAAGCTTTTGTTCTTCCTTATCATATGGATAAATAAAGGTATACATGCAAATTATTATTTTCACACTTAATTCTGTAAATTTTTTTTATATATTTTCATTGGTTTTATTATGAATTTTTGGTTAACATATTACATATACATACTATGAACTTTTTGTTGTATATTTATAGCATTGATTGAATTTTATATTTTTATTTTAATTTAAATTTTTTTTTTTAAATCTATGAGTATTCTCATACCACATTGAATATAAGTGAGGATGCAAATGAGTAGAGTTGTTTATGAGTGGCTCAATGTTCGGCTCGATAAAAATTTATTCGCATTCGGTTCATTTTATAAATTAGTTAAATTTAACTCTTATTTTAAGACTTGATAAATAAACGAATCGACTTTTAAGCTCATGAACAGCTCGATTATAAACTCGTGAAAAGGCATCCAATCAACTTAATTAATAGGCTTGAAAATAACTCAATTATTATTATTAGTTTAATAATTTTGACATTCTAAAATATAGTTTGTCACTTTTATAATTTTTTTTTTTAAATTTAATTAAATACACATACTCTTAATTTTTTTTACATATACAACTCTTAAAAAAATATTATATAATTATAATTATATTTTTGTAATACTAATGGAGTTTTAAATTAAGATTTTGTTAGTATAAATATAATATAATATTCTAATCTTTAAAAATATATTTTTTATTAATTAAAAATTTAAAAATGCATCTAATAATGAATTTTATGATTGGATTTTTTTTTTTATTGATTGGATGTTTTTACTTTTATGTTAATTTTAAATATTTTTTATTATAGTTATTTTATTAAAAATGAATAATTAGTTATAAATGAGCTATAAATAAACATAAAAATGAGTCGAGTTTGAGCTCGTACCCAACTTAATTATAATTTAATGAGCTGAATTCGAATCGAACTTGATTATAATTTACAAACAAGTATTTAATGAGTCGGCTCGAGTTTGGTTCAAGCTCTTTTAATAATTAAACAAATTGAGTTTGAACATAATTTTTTATTGAATTTAAAGCTCGAGTTCGAAAAAAAAAAATTAACTAAACTTGAGCAAGTTAAATCTCGATTCGACTCGACTCGATTGCAGCTCTAGATATAAGACTAATCCGCCGTTGCGTGATTGGTGTTGGAAAAAAAAATGTTAACCTGGCAAAAATTTGAAATTTCGGATAATATCGTGAAAAAAACAATACATCACAAACTCATAATGAAAGTTAGATTTATTTCATATATATTAAAATGATATTCATTATGTTTTCTTTTAGCTACAACGTGTAATTAATATGACTGTATATTATTCATATAGTTCAAAAACTAAAACTGGAACATATCTATCAAAATATGTTAGTATACAGTGAATCTATTATACTGGTAATCAAGTCGTGTCCTTCCTAATTTCAGGTTGTATTAGCTTTTTCAATATTCATTCATACGGAGTTCACAAAACTCGTAATACCAGCACTATAAAGATCATAAAAACAACAGTGAAAATGATAAAAATATATTAAAAATAAAGTATGACCGATACCAAAAAAATATTAAGAAATACTTTTAGCAATTGCTTATCTCTTTTTTTCTTTTTCTTTTTGCTTAAATAACTACAAAATTTTTGAAAAACTGTAATATGTGGGCAAAGTGGTAAGATCAAAGGGGCAGACAGAAGCAGTGGTTCTAGCCATGGTAGCTGTGTTTCCTAAGAGTTTGTTTGGTTGGGTTTAAAAAAATTTAGTTTAAGAAATTGTTAATATAATTTTAAAAATATTGAGTACTTTTACTTATCATTAAGTTTTTAAAAATAAAATTTAATGATTAATTAAAATTTAAAATTAAATTTTAATTCAATAATTGAGAGTTATTTTGTGATATATATATACTTTTATGATGAAAATATTATTTTTTTTTTCATAACAAACTTCTAAATAAAATATAATTAAAGAAAGAAGAAGAAATGAATACTTTTTCTTTAATTTTAACTTTACAAATAGTTGAGTGCTCTTTGACAGCACTGGTCATATTACTAATTACTGTCATTTTTTTTTAAGTAGGATATTTCTATTATTATTGCTACTATTTTATTATTATTTTTTTTTGGTTCTAATTATTATTTATTTATTTACATTATTGCAATATTGCAATCAAACTATTGATAGTACTTGTATTTCAGCAATGATAACAGTAGATTTTTTTTCTTAAAATATTATTTTAATTAACTTTAATACTTGGATTAGACAAAATTATTTAATTAGATGCTCAGACCTTTACTTAAAATTATTTTCAGGTTCCTTAAAATTATTTTATATATATATATACATATAGCATAGAACTCTGAAGAAGATCAAACAATTTTTTTTTTTGGGAGAAGATTTGCTTCTTTATTTAAAGATACACTTCACCACTTGAAATCTCACTTCTATCGTTAATTTCCCACAAATTATATATATTTTTTAATTTTTTTTTTGTTAGTTATTGTTTTGATTATTTTTCAATTGGGTTCTACTATTTTACATTTTGTTCCTTAATTATGCTTTCCCCTTTCAAAACAGGGTTATCCTTTTATTATCCTCTAAAAATTGTACTGTAACGGAATTTTTCTTTTTCATTTTCAAAGGAGCACTTTTTTATCATACTCTTGCAATGGTTGTGATGAAAATTTTCATTTTCTATTTGAGATCTAATTTCCATTAAGATGAATATAAAGTTTATTATCCTCGGAATTGTTGTGGATAAAGAATTTTCATTTTTTATTTAATATATATTAAATTTATTTTAAAGTCGGAGCATAAAGAAAGTTGGGAACTCTTTCTATCAATAACGGAATCACAACTTATATGCACACGCACACCTTCAATTAAAAAAAAAATAATATATATATTAGTATTATATCAATTTGTCACCTCCTAAATTTATTTGGATGCTCCTCCTAAACCAATAGAAGATTAAAAAAATATTTTTTATATATTTATATTATACCAATTTGCAACCGTATAAATATATTTAAATGCCTCGCTAACCATAAAAAAATAATGTTATAAGATCTATTAATTATATTCACTAACATATATAATTAGGCAGCCCACTAATTAAATATATTTAAATTTAAAAAAAAAAGCTCAAACAAATATAAATAGGTAATCTGCAGCCGTTAACAATTATATAATTATTAAAAAAAATGAAATAAAATCCAATCAATTTATCCATCAATTACCATTTTTTTTCTTGTCTATGTTGTTATCCTCTTAACTCATGTTTTATCATTCCATATTTTCTTTTAAAGTTTTCCCTTACTCATTTTTATTCTTGTTTCTTTATTTTTGAATTACAACTACATTTTTTCTTAAATTTTAAGTGAACTTGATTTTTTACTAAATCAACTCAAATCACTCTTTAACTTTAATCATCTTCAATTAATAATAGGTAAAACAATAATTTTATAAATTAAATTTGATGTATATTTTTTTTTATATAATATATCATATTTTTGATATTACTATTTTGATAATGATTTTTCTTGAATATTCAATATAAGAGAACTTAAAATTTGATCAGGAATTAGATTATTTATTTTCTATTTATTAATTTTTTGACATTCATATATACTCATATTAAAATTAGATCAATAATTAGATTGTTTATTTATTTATACATTCTATTAATTTAATTTTTTTAATATACTTATTTTTTTCTTTTTTTTTTTTATATAAAAAATATAATGTAAATGGGTTCACCCGATCCTAGAATCATAGCTCTGCCATTGCTTTCTATGCTCAAAATTTGATTTATTTTTTTATAAATTTTTAAATTTTTTATATAATTTTAAGTATTTAAAAAATATTTAGAAATAAATATTAGGTAATTAATAGAATATTTAATATGAAAACTTAAGAATTTTTTTATTTTTTATTTTACTTATAATAACTATATTTAAACAAATTAAGTAAAAAAAATAAAAATAATATTACGAGAGAAGTAAATGAATAAATAAAATAATATTTTTGATATATTTTAATTATTTTTATTTTTACATATATTCTTTCATATTTCTCTTTTTTTGTTAAATTTTGTGATTATTAATTTAAATTTTTATGGTAACAAAATATATTTAAACAAGGGTAATTATAATTTCAGAGTAATTTTTTATAACGTCAAAACAACTAATAATTTTAACTGATAAATTGATTAAAATATTCTTTTACCCTATATTTATTTTGCTTATCCATAATACATGATGAATTAGAATACACAAATTAAAGAGGGTAGTCATAATTTTGAAATAAGATTAATCTTATTAATTGTAAAATAAAAATAACCGTATTTAAAAAAAAATAAAAAAAAAAAAAAGAACTCTCCTGTCTCCTATAGTGAGTTACTGCACCATCCAATTCTCTGCAACATTGAAAAGACTGAAAATCAACTATTCTTATCTCTATAAACTACCTGTCCCATCATTTTAGTTCTAGACACTATTGACTTAAGCTCTTCATCTATGGAGTAGTCCATCACGCTACTCGTTAGTTTTGATGGTTCTGAATTTTTATTATAGGGATGGTGAGTAAGAAGAGATATAAAGCCATTTAAAGAGATATAAAGCCATTTAATTTTTTCAATTTTATTTGTCGTTGTAGATCAATTTCTTCTTCTTTTGATTTGATTTATTGTCTCATCGGATTTTATTTATTGGGCAAAAAAAAGTGACCCCTGTAATTATTTAGTTGAAATCATTACCTATAACCATGGGTTTTGCGGATCTTTGTTTAGAGTGTACTTATATTTTTTATTTGTAATTCAATGGATTTTTTTTTTTTGGTAACATAACAGAGCCCAAAAACAAAAGAAGACCTACTGTTCAAGACAAACTCTACTCCATCTCATACCTATGGCGTCCAGCTGTAAAAATTGCTTCACCCCAAAGGGAGGATTTTCTATCTCCTGTAAACCACCGTGACCTGGACCAGTAGCACCATTTCTTTTAGAGAAGAAGATAACTTTGGAACCTCATCTAATTTAATCAATCCATCTGTTAAAATTGTTAATTGCTTTGACAATATCGTTATCCTTTAAACAATAACAAATATTTATTAAGAGATACAGATTGCATCAAAAGCAATGCCCTTTGAAGCGTATTTGCTTGGACTAAGTTAAAGTTATTAAGCATAATTTTATTTTCATATAATTTTTAGAATAATATTTATATATTTTTATTTTTATAAAACATAAAAATTAATAAAAAATTCAAATATCAAACTGCGCCAAAGGTAAAATTTCAAACTTAAAAAGTGCACTATATTTATCCTTCACGGTGCACTGAGCTGCTTTGGCCACTGGAAATTAACAATTTTCAGTTAAGATTTAAAAAATAATCATAATTTTCAATATTAATAGAGATAATTAATTTAATGTGTTGAGGAAGCGTACTGTAACACCTGTCAATTAATTTCACCCATGTAAAATTCAGAAAATCCCACAGACACAGAGAGACGGGAAAGAGACGAGGGGAAAAAAATAATCTCACATCAATAACTTATTGTTCAGTTTGAAGTCGCTAAAAGATGTAGCAGGAGTAGCATCAAGCAGGTCGCGGATCCTAGCATTACAGCTTGGACTCAAGAAAAGCCCTAGCGATTGGAGGCTGGGCGTCACTTGCGAAGACGTCAGAGAGGGCTTGGCCTCGCGCCGAATTGCTGTTGATGGAGCGTAAATCCAAGGCTTGGGTAATGTTCTTTTTCTTATCCAATTCCCATGCATGGGTTTGGTTGGGCAAATTATTGTTGCTATTGGAGGAGGAACCAAAGAAAATTCTATTAGAAAGTATCAAAATTAGTATAATAGTAAATTCGAGGTCTTAAAAATTTTTTAGGAGACTTTTAAAAAATTAAAAAAGTTATATATATATATATATTAAAATGATTTTAAGAGATTGTTAAAAAATTAAAAAAGTTATATATGTATAGGAGGAACTAGGACTCTCCCTAATCTCCTTGATTAAGCCTCTAATTGTTGTCAAGTAACGAGAGGGATTGAGAGTGAAAAGAGGGGTGATTTAAGAGTTGGGAAAGAGTATCGTTCTAGATAATGATGAATTTTGAAGTTAGAAAAGAGAGTGGTAGTGGTAATGACACAGGTGACAACAACAGTGAGACTGTGATTCATGCAACTAAAAGGTAAGAGCTGATAAAGAAAGTGAAAGTGGTGAGATTGGTGGACAACGAGTTTGGTTTTGCAAAAGAGATGAGAAACAAAGTGAAGGAAGGATTTTTTGAGTATGAAAAATTACTATTATTTTTTTTAATAAAAAAATGTACGAAAACACTAATAATAATAATAACGAAATCAATGAATCGTTTAATTAATTTTTAAAAAGAAATAACTTTATTAATTAAATCAAATTTAAAAGATCAAATAATAATTTATTATTTTTTTAAGATACACTTAATTGGATGCAAAGAAAATGTCACCATAGTGCCCAAATAAAATTAACATAAGTACAAAAACATTATTAACATTATTTTTGTTGTTAATTAACATTATTAAATTAACATTATTATTTTGAATTAACGTAAAATATAAAAAACATTATTATTCAATTTTGTATAAATTTATAAATTTGAGTTTTATTTCTAACTATTTATTTTTATATACAAAAATATATGCTTATGCAAAATATTAATTCTCCAATATTTGAAAAATAATTTTGAACTCCATATCTAACAAAATATTTTTCAAAGAGTATGACTATAAGTTTTTTTAAATTATAAAGATAAACACTCATTTTATCTCTTTTATTTTTTCTTAATATTCAATTAGATATAAAATGACTTTTTTTAATCAATTTAACACTATAATGTAATTTTATAACCAACTGCATTCTATTTTGACTTTTTAGTTGCGCGTATATCACAAACAACCTTCTAAGAAAGCAAACTATAATTAGTGGCGAAGCCACGTATAAGCAAGCCGCATGTACTTTCTTGAATTTTTTTATTTTTGTAATTTTTTAATAAATTATAATTTAATCTATAAAATATGATCTAATTAATACATTTACCTTTATATTTTAAGAAATTCACTAGTTAATTTATATATTTTGATTTCATCAGTATAGTTAATCATTTTATTTATTTTACCGTTAAAATTCTATAAAAAGATTGAAATACCCTTCATTTATACTTAAATTTTTCATCACAATTAAAATCAATTTTCAATCATTTTTTATTATAATAATTTTGCTTGAAATAGGTATTACAATTTGAATTTATGATTTTATTAATCTATAAAATTGATATTAATCAAATGATTTAATTGTAAGTTTTAAATTTCAATAAAAAATAATAATAAAATTATAATCAGAGGGACAATTCTTTGTCTGCAAAAGATTAAAGCCTTATATCTAATTTTCAAGCCAACAGTATTATAAATTCTGTCATAAAATTTACAGATAGATTGATAGAAATTCTCATAAAAAAAGAAAAATATCAATGAAGGAGGTAATCAAAATAATGAAATATATCTTCGTAATTGATACTCAATAAAATAAGTAACAATATATTATTGTTATACAAATAATTTTCAGTTTATATTTCTTATTACCCTGAGGAGTATAAACTTTTTCAAACCTTTTTCAAATAGAAGTTGCAAACCCAATTTTTCTTACCGATAAAGACATAAAGGCAAAGAAACAAAGATCGATAAATAGAGATCAAATCACTTAAAAAAAATATTATCTAATAAATATACATGGTTTTACTGTAGGTATTTGTTTCTTATTTTGAGAGATAAATGAAAGTTCATGTGAGGTTTTATAATTTCTTTTTCAGAAACTTATTTCTTAAGTACCTTGTATTTTTTTTTTCCAAACTATTATGATATTATTTCTAAATTAATTGGGTATGTTCGTGATTTTAGATGTAAAGTTAAAAAAATTTAAAACAAATAAGCAACTATTTTTAATATTATTGGATTTATTATAAGCTTGTAGTCTTTCCTATAATTAATTGGGAATTTGACTAGATAGTTCAACAGAGCTCGATGTTTAATCTTTTAATTACTGTAATTAGTTTATTAGCTTTATTCAGTGGGTTGAGATGTTAATGGTAGATTGTAATATCCAAACCAACACTTAATAAATAAAGAGGAAAAATAAGAAATTTTAAGAGAATTATTTTTCAAACAACATAATTATATCCACTATTTCATTATTTTTTGCAATTGCCCCTAACTATAATATTTAGCATTTAATTAAAGAAATAAAAAAAAAAAACTAAAAAGAGAAAAGAAGGGCCTATTGCACATTCACTCTTGTTGGATCTTTGATATCCTAACATACTCATTTTGATGTGTGCAAACAACTAATTAAACTATTAATGATGTTTGTTTGTTTATATGCAAGGAAATATTTTTTTAAGTTTGTAGGTTATTGGTTTGTAGCGGCAGCTACACTGCCTAGTCGTCTCACTACTTAACTTAAAAGGAAGAAAAGTTAAGAGAAACCAGTTTTGTAGCCCCCGCTACTAGTTAAGTAGCGCCCGTTACTCAGTTAAGTCGTGTCCGTGACTTATAAGTAGCAGCCGCTACTAAGAGATCCAGAAGATACAGAAGCTGATCATCTTCAGTATCGCCCGCGACTGGAATCAGTTTTCGCCGCTACACATGCTGAAGTTTGAAGTAGCAGCCACTACAAAGAAGTCAGAGCCGCATATTTTATATTCAGAAGCTAGCCAAAACAGTAGCGCACACTATACTTTTAAGTAGCCCCCATTACTTATAAGTAGTGCCCGCTACTAAGAAAGCTCATAAGACACAGAAGTATCTTGAAGTCTTTAGAGCATCAGTCACGTTCGCTACAGTATAAGTAGCACCCGCTACAGGTTTTGTAGCGCTCATTACAATTCGAATTCTGGCAAAAAATATAATCATTGCAATAACTCTGATTTGCATTAAATGCTCATTTAATACATCCAAACGGTTCTTTTAAGCTAAAGACTATAAATATGAGTTGATATGAATTTATTACAAGTAACAACAACCAATTTATTATGCATTAATTCATATCTTAAAATCCTTAAGTGTTATTGAGTTTCAAATTGAGTTTTCTATTGTAAAAAGAATTAATTGCTAAAATTTCAAGGTTGTTGAATTGTAATTAATTCCTGAGAGTTGGGTTAAAGTTATTGAGTAATTTATTTCTCATCTTTTATATATCTTTTGGGTTATGTGTGAGCCTTATTGTAAAATACTTGCAAGGTTCGGTATTAGCCTAAACACTTTAAGGTTTGATCTTTAACCTGAAAAATGATTAAAGTTAGTGAAATACTCAAGTGTGATCTTGAAAAGTGGACGTAGGCATTTTTGGCCGAACCATTATAAATTCCTTGTGTGAATTTTTCTTTCTCTCTTTCACTTATTAATATTTAAGTTGTCATTAATTTTATTAAACAATCAATTCACCCCCCTCTTGGTTGCCAAGGGACTTTCAATTGGTATCAGAGCTTTGTATCTACTTTTTCAAAGATTTAATCATCTTGGATCAAAGATCATATGGAAAACTAAGCAACTGAGATTATTGAAAGTAGCTCGACCATAAGACCACCTTATTTCAATGGCACCGACTATCCTTATTGAAAAAATAGAATGGAAATCTATATGGATAATGATGGCATTGATCTTTGGGATATAGTTGAAGCGGTTATACGGTTACTACAAAAATCGTTGATGATGTATAAGTCATCAAACCAAAGATTGAATGGACACCGACGGAAAGGAAAGCAAATGGGAGAAATCGAAAGGCAATGAATACTCTTTATTATGCCTTGAGTAGAGATGAGTATGCCAAAATCTCCTATTGCATTTTTGCAAAGCAAATTTGGGATACTCTTGAAACCACTCATGAAGGAACAAATCAAGTCAAGGGTAAAAAAAATTCAGATTCTTACTCATGAATATGAACTCTTTCAAATGTTGCCAAATGAGAAGGTGTCACATCCCCCATTTCAAGAGATATGGCGGTCCTAGGGTATAGGGAAGGCATAAGGCCACCTAAACCCGTAGAACCCCATTCTGCATTTTCTACATAAAATTTGCTATAACTACTCTACTTTTACAATCTAATACCCAGGACCCAAAGTCCCTCTCTTCATATCCAATATTAACACAACCTGCACAAATCAACACTTTTATTTTCATACTCATCTCATACTATAATGTACATTCCACATTTGTTATCATTTTTCCCAATTCAATACTTTACACTGCATATATAATGTAATATTTACATCTCATTAACCATATCTTCATTTTTACAATATCATTACTAAATTCATTATTACATACCATGGAACTACTATAGAAAGACCCATAAATATAATTAAGTAGTCATTATATAGATAAGGCAAATTCCACTCCTGAAGGAAGAGAGAGGAAATGGAATCGTCGTTATCTATCAAACCCTGAAAAAAAAAATAAACCACAAAGGAGTGAGACGAATCTCAGTGAATAACATATATATTCCTTCACTTATGAGGCTAGGTGCTCACAAAGAAGGTCATTCAATAACAATTTATAATATTTCAAATAATAATATCAATGCCAAGAAATAAGGTCTCCAATAGAATTCAATATTAAGTTTCAAGTACAATATGGTTCAATAGGAACAATCATATAATCAATAACATTGGTCACTTGCAAGAAAAGATTGTGAACCAAATGTTCTATATCCACGACAGTTAGCAAAATCCAATGAACAATGGACAGAGGTTGCAGTTAAGTAGCATGTCAATAGTCATACAGTTGATCAAACTGTAAGTCTAGGACCTTAACCCCCTCCTAGATAGGGTCCCCAATATAATACACTGTTCGCAATGCTCGATGAATGAACATTTACCCCATCGGGAGAGTAGTACTGTCAATGGTCCCATATATAAGGTAAGTAAAAATATTGTCCAATAATGAACATCAATCAATACATTTACATATATCAAGGATTCAATTAACAATAGCTACATAATCAAGAAACTTTAATAATAATATAATTTCTTAGGGAAGATTCAAGGAAATAATATACAAAGACAATAAGTAAAGGAACATATATATTACTCACCCCAAAATTCCAATGTGTCCAATCACGTAGCACAAACTAAAAGGTTGGTCTTCCACTTCCTTGTTTTTTCCTTTATCTCTCCTTTGTGCAGCTATAACAAACATAAATCTCAATTTAGAAACCTAATTACATTACAATACAATAAGCAAACCTAAATTCTAAACAACATTGAGAAATCCTGAAATTTCTACCCAAATATACCCTGATGTTTCACTTATAACTCATTATGTGTAGATCCAAATGCTACTATGTTTTCATTGCATTTTAGATAAGACATAATGACACATTTCTCATGTTTTGACTTTCCCCTGATTCAGATCCTAAGATCCTCATATTTACCAATTTCATAAGGGTTACACTTCTGAAATCTCTAATCCGAGCCAGTCTGTCTCAGGGGTCCATAGTTAACAATGCATTGAGAATTTGACAAAAATTCCAAAATACTAAATATTCTTGACATGTATATGTACAACTTTAATGTTTTGAATATTATCAAATTCCTACATTAAAGATCTTAAAAATTAGCTCCAACTTTCTGCTGAGTCTCAAGAATTTCACAGAAATGAAACCCTATCCGAGTCAGTCATATTTGGAGACTCATATCTCCCAACACAGAAAGATTCAGTCAAAACTTTCTGAAGAACATATATTATACACATATACAGTTACAACTTTTGTGTTTTTCATATTTTCAAATTCTACCTCTAAGGA
>CANXYC010118016.1:0-12213 GCA_948193065.1 Aleurites moluccanus | reverse complement strand
TATATATATATATATATATATATATATATAACTTTTCCCAATTCAAATGGTATGTCCAAGAGGCCAAAGTACTTCGAGAAGTAAAAAAGTTATGCAATACATTGAGCTGGCTAGTTTATGAAATTATGATGAGCTGTAAATTCACAATCCAAATAAAAATTATGGCCAGTTAAAAAAAGAAACAGAAATTATAGCATTAATGATTAGTATTGAACCGTTTGCTTATATTTCATCCTAAGCACAGATAATCTTTTTTTAATGGAAAATTTCTCATGTTTTCTACCAACTTTATCCAAGTAAAATACAATTTTTTTTAGGGTTTGCATAACCTCTTCGCTCTCATAGCCAAACTCTTTCTCTTGAATTTTCAAAACCCGCTTGAGCAACTCCAGCAACTCCTCATCACCCCTCCCTAATCTGGTCTGAATGGATACCAAACAGTCTAGAGCTTCCCCTGCACCATATGAAAACAAGATAACATGTATAATTATTCCATGGAATTAATGAGATTTGCACGTTTAGATCGAGGAAATGTGAAATCTATGTAATTTCTTAATATCAACAAAACTAAAAACCATGAGATGTGAAATCCCTAAAATGTTAAAATTCCATCATTTGATATAAAAACAAAATCTATGTATCTAGAGTTAAATTTCGTAAGACACTTTTTATTTTTTGTTGAATAACTAAATTTCATGGATTTGAAAAGTAAATGCTAAATTTACCCTTAATATTTAAAACCCACAACTATAATTTTGATCTAATTGGAATACATTTTGAGCCAATTTACATTATATAAGGAAAAATTGCACCGTTGGAATATGTACTTTTTAAAACATTCTATTTTAATGTCTAGACTACTTTCTTTATTTTCCGATTAGTTGTTGAACTTTAAAAAAATCATTTTATTTTCATTGCTTTCGCCCGGTTTCTGGTCACTGGATTGCTAACTCAGCCAAAAAAAAAAAGGTCCACATGCACAGTACCTTTCACGCGTCAACGTCTATCCCTAAATGTAAAATGAATTAAACCCCCCTCAAATCTCTAGCAACTCTCTAATGGCAGATACAACATTGAATCACCTAAAGAGAAGAAGAAATTGAAATAGAAAAAGAAACAAAGGGTAAAAATCATTTAATCATTTACTCACTCTTCTTGAACAAGAAGAAGAAGAGCCAAATCAAGATCTATCTTCTCTCATAACTACCCTTCAACAAGTATTCTCTTCTGAATATTCTAGTACTCTCCCTCTCCATCCACCACAACAACTGACCCAAGCATCGTAACAACCTCCATAGAAAACTATCCATCTTCCTCTTCCTCTTTTTCTTCTTTTAATTTCTTGAAGGAAGACGAAGAAGATTGAAGAAATGAAATTAGAATTCCATACAGAGAAATTGTCAACGATATGGGCTTGTTAGTAGTGGAAATGGGTTTAAACCCAGTTTGGCACAGCTTATGAAAATAGCTTTTCATATGGAGAAAAGTTATTTTTCTAAAAGTGATATTTCTAAAAGTAATTAGCTATATGTTTGTGTTTGATAAAATATAATTTAAAAACTGCTTATAAACTCATAAGGGTATTTTTGTCTATTAATTTTTTAAAATTAGCTACGCGTTTAATCTAAAATTCAACTTTTCTGAAAAGTTCTAATTTCTAACTTATCCAAATAACTGAATTTTAACTATCTAGATAATTGTTTTTATTAATTTTGATATTTACCAAACACTATAAATTGAGCCAAAATCAGCTTTTCACTCAAAAAAAGCTGCTTTTTCCTTTCCATAAGCTATGCCAAACGGGCACTTAATGGAGTAGATGGTATAAGGGTTATTCAAGTCAATTTACATTCAGGGTAGACGTGGACACTGAAGTGAAAAGTAGGTTTGTGCATGAGGGCCAATTTTTACTGATTCGACGATCCGGTGGCCAGAAAAAAGGCAGAACTACGGAAATGAAATGATTTTTTATTTTTTTTTAAGTTTACCAATTGATGGGGCCAAAAAAATAGTCCATACACCAGAATAGAATATTTTAAAAAGTCCAAAAATCAATGATGCATTTTGTCCATTATATAATGGGTTAGGCTACATTCTTTTAATTTTAGTCTATTTAGGCTACATTCTTTTAATTTTAGTCTATTACTAATTTAAGATTTAAAATAATTTAACAGTGTTAATTTAAATGAAACAAAGATTCCAAATAAAAAAGCAATTTACATAATAAAAATAATTGTAATAAAGTAATAATTTAAATGGAAAATATATTTTATTCATCTAAAGTAAAGTGGCCCTAGACATTTCTATTTAAATATTATATTTTTATATATTTAAATATATAACCAATAATAGTATTATCTACTTTGCAATTAAAGGAAAATGGTAAGTTTGGAATATTCATCAGTTATTAATAAATTCCCTTCTCTACCTAAAATGATAGATTTGGTAAAATTCCATTGTACCTGGGATTTTAAAACTCTAAAAAAATGAGAGATAGTGGAGATTGAGAGATTCCCCAAAATCCATGGATTTTGTCCTCCATTTTAATATCAAAATGGTGGATTTAAGTAAAATCCATGGATTTGATAAAATCCCTCGTCCAAAATCCTTCCAACCATATGTGACTGAACTTTAATTAAGTTCATTTATACTAAATAAGGTTATAGTGGCTAATTATGATTTGTATCCAACAGCAAAAGAGAAACCATACAGCCTAGTTGTATGACTATAAAAGCAATAAATAAAAGCCAAGCTTACCAACTGGAAGAGATTCTTTTCCAAATGCCTTCTCACGGATGCGCAAAACCTCTAAGGTGAGTTGCTCAGCTTCTTCATCCCGATTTAGATTGTATAGAGTCACTGCAAGACGCAACATTGGGAAGGTGACAGACTGATCCTCAGGGCTCATAGTTTTCTTCAAGATCTCCAAACTTGTCCTCAACAAGCGCTCAGCCTCGACATAATTCTTTGACTGTGAATAGGAGGTTGCAAGATTTAGAAGGTGGGAAACTGAACTGGGATGCTCTTTTCCTTTATAATTTTCGGTGATCAACAAGCATTCCTCTAGCAGCTCTCGGCCTTCTTTTCCTCTAAGAGCAATCAAATCATAACAAGAAAATAAATGTATCACCATCTTCAAAAATGCAATCCTCCAAAAGAAAAATATTTGGTTCATTTATCTACCATTTCTATAACTTTCGAAAGGCTTGATTATTGTACATAGCTTGAATGCATTCAAGCTACTATAAGAAATATACTAATTTCTAGTCTATGCATCTCTCCCATTAAACAGACAACCATAGCACTTAAGAATGTTCGTTTAAAATCTAAAGGAACAAATTCCAAAAGATATATCATGAAAAGAGAGATTTAATGGTATTTGATGTTCAATAATTTTTGGCCAACTTACTGGAGCAGTATGCACAAAAGGAAAAATGCATTTAGGCAATGTTTGGATTGAGGGAATTTAGATAATGTACAAATTTAGTCAAATTCCATTTCTTGGTTGGTAAAGAAGAGAACAAAACCCATGGATTATAAAAAAAAATCCCTCATCCCCAAAATCTCTCATTTAAATCCCACCTCCTAGGTGGGATTTTGTCAAATCCCTCAGTTTAATGAACGAGAAATTCTAAAAAGTTATTTTTAATTCACCCTTCAAATCCATTGATTCAATTTCCATACCAAACAAAAGAGCTTGAATAAATCCATGAAATTGAAAATCTAGGGTTTTATTTCATGGATTCCACATTGCTTCAACCAACTCAAACATAGCCAAGCATTTATTTAGCTTTACCTTCCCACGACGTGAAGTAATTCTGCCAAATCAATCCTCATATTTTCCATGATATTGTCATCCAGAGCCATATAATTTGATTCCGTGATGAGATGAAGACCCTTTCTATACAAGTCAATAGCGTTTTCCACATTCCCTATATGAAATTGGCATATGAACCATACTTGAGTTTTATTTAAATATGATTATGATGAGAGTGACTCCTGAAACTACAAATAGCTCCAGACTCCCATACACATAAAGGTAGAGAGTAGCATTCTAATATTGACCAAGCAATCATGGAAGTGAAATACTCCTACAGTGGGAAATCCACCATCATAAGTTAAATCTTTCAATAGGCTTAATATAAAGTATCTATCTACATATCTTACCTGTTGAGCATTTCACATGGGCAAGTGAACACAAAGCAATGCCAACTCTTCCATCATTTTCACCATATAACTTCCTATATATAATTAAAATTCTAGACAAAAACAAAAGAAGGATTGAATAATCATACCCTGAACCATATAAAATACAGAAAAGACAACACAAAAAGTAAAGTAACCTGGTAAAATGAGTTTCTGCATCTGTAGCTTTTCCTTCTTTCATTAAAAGATTACCTAGACCAAATAAAGGGACTACCAAGTCTTCACTCTCAGTACCTCTAACTGATTCCAAAATAATTATTGCATGATGGTAGGCCTCTACTGCTTTTGCCACTCTTCCAATGGAACCAAGAACTTTTGCCATCCCCAACAATGGTGAGATGACAAAAATACTACTTTTTCCTATAAAAGCAATGTAATATATAGACCATTAAATTTAGGCTTAGGGATAACGGTTAAGGAAAGATACCAAGATTGATTGCAATCCTAGGTCAAGAGTAAAATATATATATATATATAGAATGAATAAGAAAACTATGCAAATCTGCTCAAAACTTCATACTGCAGTTATTTATTTACATGAATATAGTGGTTGACCTATCAATTTTAAATTGCTGAAAAATTGAGGAAAACTGCATATTATTGGTCATAAACAAAGGCCAAAACAGAATTAGCATCCTGAGAACAACCATTATTTATACGGATAATATAATTGCTTGGATCAGTTGCAGTTAGAAAATTCTGCTTTTAACTCCAGAAAGATCCCAAGTAAGAACTGAAAATATGATGTAGACCAAAAGGCAAACTGATATTAACTATAGGGGAATCTTAAATTGTTTCACTGTATCATGGAAGGGAAAAAGAGAACAAATACTATCAAGCTTCAACACTTTGGCACTGTAATTTACCATGTAATAAATGGTCAAGAATACTGTAATAGTAGTAATAACATCACAGTAACTGGAATAACAAGCAGAGCTGGTCAAAGTTGAAAAAAAAAAAACCAACTCAAAATATTACAAGTTCTAATGTTACCAACAATGACATAACAAAAATTTTATACAAGGTTGCACTCACCATGTTTGCTTTCTAGAACACCAATTACTCTCTGATATATAACCATAGATTTCTCAAAGTTTCCCAAAGCTGAATACATGCTTCCCATATGAATTAATACTGACTCCAGAAGGGGCCCATCATCTTTTAGACTTTCAACAACCTTATTCAACTAGCCATGAAAATGAAGCATCAGAAGGAGAGGGAGATATATTTGAAAATCTACGTGTTTTTGCCAACATATTCACGATTTCATATGGTATGCACAAAGGCCTTGACAATTTTTGCAGGGTAAGCGAATAACAACAAAAATACTGTCACGTACATTTTGACAAACTTTGGGCAAAAGAAAATGAAATCACCATGTTCATTGCTAGCATATTGACATAGCACTCATAGAAGTTCACTTGAGCTTTAGCCCATGATCATGAATCAATACAAAAATCTTTTTACCTATAGAATAGAGCTCTAAATTTTCATTACAGTCCCTAAGAGTTTCTCTGCACATGTGCCCACAAGTTTGTGCAGTCTATATTTGTTGGTCAATGAAAATCAGTAGCAAATTCATAAAAAAATTGCCCACTTAAGGGAAAATATAATAAGATTCCAAAATTATTTATAAATCATTGCTTCCCTGAGATCCTAAGATCCTAAGTAAACTGAGTAGAATATAATAGGCCAAAAAACATATGGTTCAAATCAATAAGTTAAGCAACAAATCATACTGCTGATTAATATTAGAGTTACAAACACATGATTCATGAATTGGATGAAAATATAACATCCATGGAAAAAGAAAGTTACCAAATTTAGTGTAGACCCAACTGACTTCAAATCACCAACAGACATGTATCCCAAGGCTATTATGTCAAGAGTAGCAGCTTCTTCAATGCCTCTACAACCTGCATTAATCTGTTCTTTCACAACTTCATAATTTGCTTGGAGTAGGTCCATAGCATCGTCTTTGTTTCCCATCAAAACCAGTGCCTTGACTTCATCAAATAACTCTTGCAATTGACTCTCATAATCATTCACACCACCTGAAGGGTTACTTAGGCCATAAAGCAATGTTTCAGACCTGCTAATACAAAACCAAACATACCATCAAAGACTTCAACTTTCTTAAACATGAAGAAAATGACTCGTACATTTTGAAATGTATAAAATGAAGTTTCTATTCTTAATTGAATTCCTACCTAAGGGAGTTGTTTGCATTTGAGACGCCTGATGAAACAAGATTTCCTTGGCATCCTCCATCCACATTTAATGAGGCAACTGAAGAAAAAGTTTTCAAAACATAACGACAACTAATGGCTTGAGTTGGTATCATGTATAGTTTGAAGTTGCAATCCTTCTTTTTGAGACAAATGGAAAAATATCTTATGCCTTTTTGCTGGTCTGAATGCAAGTGAACATGTGCTTGAGTAATCCTAAAATATTCAGACAATAAAATAAAAGAATTACAACCTTACAGTTATATTACACACTAGTTAATTTACACGAGAAAGTAACTGTGACAAAAGAAATACAATAAATATTTCAGCATATTAAGAAGCCAGACAGCGTTTCACTGCAAATCAATCAAAATCCATTCAGAGTGCATGCATAACAAGCACACTGAAGCCTTTTCGAGATAGAACTATCCTAAGGTTGCACCCCTATATCTTAGGACAACGACCTATTAAGAAAAATGATACTCTTCAATGACCTAACAAGAAAAATAATAATACTCTTCTGACGAGCGAGTGACAAGAAATCTGATTAGTGCCCTTAAGAAAATCAAAAACCTGTCAAGGATTATGTTTGTTCTAAGTAGCTTTATCAGCAGTAATCTCATAGACTTGATGGTTCCTGTTAGGAGTACCAACATTATATGAAAGCATCATCTTGGATTCACTAAAAAAGGGTCGATAAATCCAAATGTTTGATCTCTTCACACTGTATGTCATTCCCAATCATGCATGTTCATATTAGACTATTATTAGTCAAATATAAGATTAGTGACAGTGAGAGAACTTGTGGGAAGGTGTCCATTTTCTACTGATTTTACTTGTTGGAAAATGATATTCAATCCTTGGCACTCTTTTTCTTCAAGAGAAAATTCCAATTAAAAAAAAAATTCCACCTTTAACATTCATGGTTCATTTTCAACTACCTCTTGAACATTCATGGTTCTATTTCACAAGAAATTCATGCAAGTTCAACCGAGAAAAGTAACAAAGTAATTAACTTCAAGATCTTCTCTTTTGAAATTCTAACAAAATAGTAAAAATTGCACTTGAAAATGCCAACTACGACGGGAATGGAATTTTCTCTTCTTGAATTCCAAAAAGAGCAACAATCCCTTTTTTTATCAGTTTAAATTATTGAAACCAATAAAATTCAAAATGAAGAGTTCAATTACCTGATCACTGAACCTACCAAGGGTTTCATGAGCAAATTAAAATATAAAAAAATCAACAGAAATGGAGAGAGTGTACCTGTTGTTGCTTAAAGAGAGAGAAGAAAGGAGAGAAGCTGCCATTTCCAGGAGTTGCAGAGAACAGAGCAGCTTTATACAAACAGTGATAATAACAAGTTCATACAGTGCTGAGGGACAAAATTAACTCGCCAAGTCAAGGGCTTTGTGGATTGCATACTCGCTTACGCCCTATCATAAGTCAGCTAATGTTTTTAAAAATTAATCTACTAATCAATAGGGCTTTTTTTTAGTGACCACTATCCTCATCTGTAGTGCTTTTTCTTTTAATGGCAAAGAAACAAATAAACCCCTTTCCATTCAAATTGGTTTTATTTGAGTAAAATTAAAAATTTTAGTGGTTTAATTGTATATTTATTTTTTTATAAATTAATTTTATATATGTTATTATTTATTTATTTTTTAAAAATTTTTATTATACAGTATATTTTTATTTATTTTAATTTAATAAATAAATAAATAATATTATATTTGAATTAGATTTTTTAAATTTTCTGAAATTATAAATTATTTTATTTTATTTATCTTTATTTTATTTTATTTATCTTTTTAACAATAAATAATATCATAAATAAATAATAAAAAAAAGTTATCATTTATAGTATAATTTTAATAATTAAACCTAAATCAATTAGAAAATGAGCAAATTCATTTATCAACTAAACTAATTTTTAGAGTTAATTTTATTTTATTTATTATAAATTAAATTATTTAAATTAAATAATATTAGATAATAAAAAATACAAAATCTTTCACCTATTAAAATATTTATCTTATATATTTTTATTGATTTGGGTTTAATTATTAAATATTATACTATAAGCGATAACTTTTTTATTTACAAATTTAACTAAAACAGAAAATAAACTTGATACGATGGAAAATATTATCCATTATATTATTTATTATTAAAAAGATAAATAAAATAAAATTATTTATACTGTTTATAAATTCTAAAATATATAATCCAAATATAATATTATTAATAATTTATTTAGTTATTAAATTAAATAGACAAAAAATATATTATACAGTAAAATTTAAAAAAATAATAATAAATTAAATTAAATTAAATTAAAAAAAAAGGTACAAATAAATTCTTAATTTTTTTATTTTTTTTTTACTTTGATTCAAATAGGCTCAATTTGGATGAAAATTTAAACTCAATTTGATTTAATTATTTGGAGTAATTGTTAGCTAGACATAACTACGATTCTAAAATTGTTGATTTCAATTTTAAAATTCAATGAACCGAAATCAAAATCTTAAGAGGCGATTTTAGTTCGGTTTAAGAACCACCAGTTCTGAGACGGTTTCAGTTCGATATGATTTCAATACAATTTAGAATCGGATTTATTAAAAAAAATATATAACTTAACTTTGAAAAAAAAAAGAGTTAGAATTTGTTCACCAACATCAACATCAAATTTTCAATCTTCATAAAGATGATGGAGATTAGTGAATTTATCAATTAAACTTTTACATTTGTTTGTATTTATATTTCTATTTATCATTATAAAATAATTAAAAATAAGAATTAAAATAATTAAGAATTAAGAATAAGAATTAAAATAATTTAGGAGATAATAAAAATAAATTAATTGAAAATTTGGATGTTAATTGGGAGATTGATATTAAGAAATAATTGAGTATAAGTTAAAAATTTTGAGAAAAAAATGGCTATAAAATTATTAAACCGAATTTAATGAGCATCTAATTTAACTTATATTTTTGAATAAGTTTATATTTTAATAAAATAAAAAATAAATAAATAAGAATATATGATGTAATGTATTTGAATAGTTAATTTTAAACATGTGGGTTTGTTTAGAGGAAAATCAATATATAATTAATTTTATTAATAAAAATGATAGTTATTAGCTATATATTAAGTATATGATTTATTTATGGGTTAATTATTATTTTCCCATTATAGAATGACCCAATACATAAATCCTTCCTGATTTTTTAAAAATGCACTAACTTTCTCCTGACAAATGTCACAATATACTATTAGACCATTTCATCTAATTTCATCATTAGTCAACCTTAAAATAGTCAACAATGGCAATAAAAAGATAGAAATACCATTACCCTTTATTTTTAATTAATTACATTCTATTTTTGCTTTAAAAAAATATTTTTTAGGGTTAAAAATGTATTTTAATATTTTTTTTTCAAATTTAAAAATAAAAATATTTTTTAAAATATTTTTTTATTTTTATTTTTATTTTATTTTTTATTTTTTATTTTTTATTTTCAAATTTGTCAAAAATATGAAAATAAATTTTTTATTTGTATTAAAAAATTTAGGAAGAAATAATTTAATTTCTTCTTAAATTATTTTTTTTAAATAAAAAATAAAAAATATTTTTGTTTATTTTTTATTTTTATATTTGTCAAAAAATATGAAATTAAATTTTTTAACACTAAAAAATATTTTTTAAAGTAAAAATAAAAAATAATTAATTAAAAATAAATGGCAATAACATTTTTATCTTTCTAGTGCCCTTGTCGACAATTTTAAGGTTGTCTAAAGATAAAATTAAACGGAATGAGTATTAGTATAACATGACATTCGTCGGAGAGAGTTAGTGTAATAACTCACCCAAGTTTAAAAGGAAATTAAGAAGAAATATTGAGAGTTTAAAAGGGATTTATGAAAAACCGAATGAACCGTCAATTGGGTAGAATTTTTTTTTTTTTCTAGATTCTCAAGAGATCAATAACTGAAATTTATCAAGGATAATTAAATATAGATATTAAAGAGAATTATAGAATTTAGTTGAGAATTTAATTAAACGAAATAGGTAATGAAATAATTAATTCTAGTTAGAAGCTCTAAATAAGCTTAATTGTAAGCATCACATAAATCTCAATTTTTAATTAAATAATTGTAGCTCTTTTGACAAAGTGACCTTAATGAACATTAAAATAAACATTATAAAGAGTGTATTAAAAATATATGGGGGAGAAATTAAATATAGGAAAGTATTTAAAGAATTAAAGGAAAAATGAGATAGAAATTAAATTGAAAATGGCAAAATGGTAAATATGGATAAATTTTAAACCAATAAACATATATAACCCTTAGCCAAATGAATCATCTTCTCCATTTGAACACCTCTATGGCCGGCCACCATTTTTGAAGCTTTAAGAGAAAATTTTCTTCATACCTTACCCAAAATCCATGATCCAACCTTCCATCATTCACAAATAATCATCTCCATCATCTCTAATTAAACTATTTGGGTTTGGATCAAGCATTTGGAGCTAAGAATCTCAAGAGGTAATTCTTCCCTTGCTCTAAAGTTTGATTTTTTTTGTTGTAAATGAGAGAATGGAGGTTGAGTAGTATTTCTATGGAGTTAGAATTGGAAGAAACATGTTAGATGGGAAGATTGAGTTAGGGTTTTGTTTAGGTAAAAATTTTCATTTTTGAATTAGTATAATATAAATCAAATTGATAGTGTAAGAAACCTTATATGAGGTTATATGTAAGTAATTAGTAATTAGAAATGGAATTGAGGCTTGTTGTGTGAAGTTGTGTGTTAGGGGGTAATTCTGAAATTTCAAAATTTCTAAAATTCCTGGTTATGAGCAGAATATTGAGCTCTCAATTTCGTGGTCCTTAATTCAGAAATTGGGAAAATATAAAACATAAAAGTTGTAGCTACATGTGTCCAGATTATATGTGTAGAAGTAAGTTTTGTCAAATTCATTCTGTGTTGTGAGATACCAAGCCCTGATCAGGACTACCTCGGGTTAGGGTTTCCACTGAGATACTATACTGAGTTTTGCATTTTATAGGACCTTAAGATCTGATTAAGGGGAAACTCAGAACATAAAAAATGTTCCTTTATGTCTTAGATAAAAACTTGTGAAAATATAATGGGAATTATACACTTACATACTGAGTTATAAGTGAAAGAGTGAAGACTATTCGGATGAAAGTTGCAGAGTTGCCGGCCCTAGTTTAGAATTCATCATAAATTATGTAGTGACCGAAATGGCCTCAATTTTGGAGATGTTAGAACCTGATATGTCTAGTTTAATTAAGAAAAAGAATTGAAATAATTGGATAAGTGTAGTGGGAGATATTAGTAAACGAACTAGGATTGCCAAAACCTAGAATTTTGATAATTAAGGGGTTTTTCAAAGTTACTTTAGAATTTATGTAATTCAACACTGGATTGAACCTAAATTGTGTTTAGAGACAAAGAAAAGGAAGCTTAAGAAGGGAGTTTAGTTTGGGTGTTTTGGTTTATAAGGTGAGTAACTATATATTACTTTATTTATAATTGTTCCCAATTCTAATTATTGAAACCACCTTGTAAGTTAATAAATATTGAACAATGCACATTGTTTCTTTTGCTTGAATTTTATTTCCATTTAAGTATGTTTTCATCAGAATTATCGTTGTATATAATTGAGTAATATACTGAATCCCATATTTCTTGAATAGTTAAATATGGATATATATATATATATATATATATATATATATATATATA
>CANXYC010118006.1:0-13033 GCA_948193065.1 Aleurites moluccanus | reverse complement strand
AGCTATTTAAGCTTTATTTGTGATATATAAAGTGATTTTATTGAGACACAAGCATATGATATTAAAACAGGACTACTTCGATGGGTAGTGTGAAATTCCATCGACTGTGTGCACACTAGTATAATTAAATTAGCCCGTGCTAGAGAGGGCGTGAAATATTCTCTAGTATTCATAAACTTTCCCATGCTAGGGAGGGCGTGTAAATGTTCTTTAGTCGTAAAGGCTGATCCCCTTTGCGTATAGTATACTTTGCACTGAAATATTGTGCCTATTATGAATAAAGCTTATGAACTTAATTATGATTTAATCCTGTTACATCATATGTGGATTGGCTTATATATTAAATTTTGATATGAATATCCATATGTTGTTGATATAATTCTTGGTACTTATTTTATTGCTTCAGTATATTGAATCTATAGGCCATTTATGGGCAGCTTTTCATATTATAGCATTTACTGTATTCTTATGCATTTTGGATTCACGAAGTATTTTTATACTCACCCCCTTCAGTGGTTATCATTTCAGGTCAGCTGTGAGGACCGTATTCCATTGGCATCTTATCTTCGCCGTGGAAGTTTTGACATTAGTATTATGTAAACTCCAAATCTAAAGTATTTGTA
The DNA here is from genome assembly GCA_948193065.1 of Aleurites moluccanus. Taxonomy (NCBI): domain Eukaryota; kingdom Viridiplantae; phylum Streptophyta; class Magnoliopsida; order Malpighiales; family Euphorbiaceae; genus Aleurites; species Aleurites moluccanus. The sequence goes on along the minus strand of CANXYC010118006.1, from coordinate 12,410 downwards.
AATATTGTACATAATAGAGGTTCCATGGTACTGTAAATTAAGTTTGGCATGTATATATATGTATGTTGCATCCTTATATATAAGTTGCATTTTGGAGATATAATTATATATTTTCAGATGTGTGATTGTGATCTGTTGATCAGATGTTGATATTGAGTTGTTGTGAAGATCCAGAGGGATCCTTGATATTGAGATAGATATGGAAGTATTTAGTTGAAGTGCTTGTTTATATGTTTAGCAGCTGGGCATACTCCTTATATAGAGGAAATGTTGCCCAATTTTTCATAAGTTTGCTAAGCCATATTGAGCTTATTATTGTATTGCATGCCAAATAGTATAGTTATATGGGTTCTTCGTGGTACTGGTAGCATAAGCAACACCCGTACCCTAGGACCGTCATGGCTCCTAAGTTGGGTCGTGACACTCATCCTTGCTTTTCTCATCACTTGTGGAGGTTGAACATTCCAAGCCACTATCTCTTATTGATTGTAGCATCATCTCCTCTTGCTCATTATCTTATTCTTGTTGTTGATAAGTAGGAGTGTTTATATCTAAAGTTTCATTAACATCACAAGAAGTGTAAGTGTTATAAGTAGAATCAAGTAAATTTCATATTTCATTAATATTAGCACAAAAGATACTTTATCATAGTCATTTTCATTTAATGAGCTTCTAAGTATTTGCATAGCCTTAATATTTAATGCAAATTATTTCAAATCATGCTCATACCATAGATTCTTAGGTTTTATAATGAGTAAGCTATCTTCAACAACTCCCCATAAATCCTCATTTAAAACATCTAAGTATTCTTCCATTTGATTTGCCTAAAATTTATAATTTCTACCATCAAAATAAGATGGTCTATCTACTCTACATGCTGAAATCTTATATGTTGCCATTGGATCTACTCTTGGATGATTAAATCCTGAGTGAAGAGCACAAGCTCTGATACCAATTGAAAGTCCCTTTGGCAACCAAGTGGAAAGTGAATTGGTTGGTATGACAAATTCAAAATCTAATAACAAATTAAAATAATGGAAGCAAATATTCAATGAATATGAACCAATTCAATAACTAATGTTTGATTATGGATGAATGAGCAAAGCAACAATAAGCAATGAATGTAAAGAGTTAAGGAAAGAGAGAATCAAACATAAAAATTTATAGTGGTTCGACCAATCTTTCCCTACATTCACTCTTCAAAATCACACTTGAGTATTTACTCCGATCCTTATACGGGTGCAAGATCAAACCCAATAGTTTAGGTTCACACTCAAACCAACCAATATTTTTGTGGGTGCAAGGTCAAACCCAATTATTTAGACTCACACTCAAACCTTATAAAGTGTTTTCAAAAGGCTCATACTTAAACCTTTATAAGTATTTTCACAAGGCTCACACTTAAACCTTTATAAGCATTTTCCTAAGGATCACACTCAAACCCTTTACAATTAATTCCAAAATGAGCAATGAATGCTCATAAACAATTCTTTTCTCTTTCTAATCTCATTTAATAACCCAAAAAAATATTGAGAAAGAGAAGAAGAATAATTACCCAACTTCCTAATAGATTCACCTTAATGAATCTTACAAATAAATGATATAACTTGGGAAAATGAAGTTGGAGACTTGTTTATCACATATGTAAACTTAATAAATGTTGTTCTTCCACTTAAAAACATCTTAGGGACTTGTATTTTTAGTTCCAACTCAAATAGAGCAGTTTTGCCTTCTTAAATGCATTTGACAGCTTTTTTCAACGGCTATATTTTTTGTCTGTTTCTACAGATTTGTGCTCGTCACTTTATGGTAGCGGCCGTGACTGCCTTGAGTCGTGCCTGCGACTTTCTTTGTTGCACTTGCAAATATTACCCTGTTTTGGACTTGGGCTCATAGACTTTCTAGACTTCTTAGTTGTGCCTGCGAATTTCCTATAGCGGTCGTGATTCATTGGAGCGCTTGCTACTCCAATCATAGCGCCCGCGAGTTTTGCTCTTTCAGGGACTTAGGCTATTGTCTTCCTTAGTAGTGACTGCAACTTCCACATTCACACTTGTACTCCTTTATCGATTTTTCAACAGTGCCTGCTACTTCTGCATTCCTTACAATCTAGAATTTGATGAATTATTTTGTGCACTTCTTCAAAGCATGCTCCTCCTTAGCATGTGCACTTTATGTCAATTGTGTTAAACTTTTGATTGAGCAATTGGTCATGATTTCTCATGCCTTAACCAACTCAAATAAATTGTTAGCATAATTTACATATTGATTTGTTTAGTTATCATCAAAATCAATATTGAACATAATAAGGTTTAACATATACTTATTTTGGTTTTTATTTTTGCTATTTGCTCAAGATTTTAGGCTTTTATGCAAAGCGACCTGAATGCAAAATTCGAGGAGTACAATCCCGAGATTGAGCATAGGTGCAAGGCTTTAACTAAAGCCAAAAAGGAACAAATAAAGAAAGAGAAACAGGACAAAGACAAAAAACAGGATGCTTTGGATTAAGTATAAGATCAGTTTGAAGAAGAGACTTTTGAGGAAGAACAAATCGAAAGTATGGCAAACGATGCTAACAGAGCACCACGTCATTTCATTATGCCCACTTCTTAATTAAAGTGTGAGATTAAACCAATAATTATTCAAATGGTTCAATAATCTCAGTTTGGGGGAGGAGCTTTAAAGGATTCCAATGCTCACTTGGAAAATTTCTTGGAAATATATGACACCTTCAAGATGAATGGCGTCACTGATGATGCCAAAAGATTGAGACTTTTCCTATTCTCTCTAAGGGACAAGGCCAAGACTTGGTTGATCTTGCAAGCTCTAGGTTCTATAACTACATGGAATGCACTTGCCAAATTGTTCTTAGCTAAATACTTCCCTTCTATAAGGATAGACAAACTAAGGAGTGACATCACGAGCTTCACACAACTAGATGGAGAAACTCTGTATGAAGGTTGGGAGAGATTCAAAGATATGTAAAGTAGATGCCCACACCATGGAATCCCCGAATGGTTAATAGTACAAACTTTTTATAATAGGCTTTCGATACAAATGATGAGTACTATTGATGCAGTTATTATGGAAGCACTCATGAACAAAAATATTAATGATGTTTATGATCTACTTAAAGACATGGCAGCCAAAAATTATCATTGGTGAAATGAAAGAGGCATAACAAGAAAAGTGGTAAATGTTCATGATATGGATGGGTACTCTCTAAATGCCTCCAAGGTGGATTTTATTGCCAAAACTCTTTAGAGGTTGAATTTTAATTCTATATCCACTATTATTTGTGAGACTTGTGGAGGAGGACAGTATCATTCTGAATGCCATGCGGTTGAACAAGTTCAGTTTGTTTCTAATCAAAATAGCAACACTTCTCAAACACTCACAAACTCGAATGGAGGGATGTGGCATAGGGAAATCAAGGTGGGAATAAAAGGTCACAATTTCAGCAAAATTTTCAAGGAAGGAATCAAAATCAATTCCAAGCACCTCAAGCTCAAGAGAGCAAACCTTCCTATGAAATTGCCCTGGAAAAGTACATTGGTTCAACTTTGGAAAGATTTGAGCAAGTAGGAAAGCAATTTGACTAAGTAAGGAAGTACTTTGAGAAGAATGAAGCAAAGATTGATCAACTAGTTACTCAAAATAGATATCTATAAAGTCAAATGGGAAAAATGGCTAACTCATACAATGCAAGAGCTCAAGGTATCTTGCCAAGCAAAACTGAAATTAATCATAGAGAGCAATACAAAGTAATTACTTTGAGATGTGAAAAGCAATTTGAAGAGGTGGAACCAAAGAATGTCTAAACTGACAATGATGAAGATTTAGATGAAGAAGAAAAATAAGAGGAGTTTCTATACCACTTAAAGTTTAGTCTTATGATCCACCAATACCTTCTCCCCAAAGGCTGAAGAAGCAAAAATTGGACAAGTAATATGACAAATTTTTAGAGATCTTCAAAAAACTTCACTTAAATATCCCTTTTGTGGAAGCCCTTTCTTAAATGCTAACTTAGGTGAAGTTCCTTAAAAAGTTATTGTCCAATAAAAGAAAATTAGAAGAAAATGCTACCATCATTTTTATTGAAGAGTGCAGTGCTATAATCCAAAACAAACTTCCACCAAATCTTAAAGACTCAAAGAGTTTTTCTATCCCTTGCACAATTAGTGATACTGAATTTCAAAGGGCTTTATGTGACTTGGGTGCTAGTGTTAGCTTGATGCCATCATCCATTTGCAAGAAATTGGGCTTTGAAGTGTTGAAACTTTCAAAGATGACATTGTAATTGATGGATAGATCAGTCAAGTAGCGGTTAGGTTTATAGAGAATGTGTTGGTCAAGATGGATAAATCCTACATTCCTATTGATTTTGTGTACTTGACATGGATAAGGATGTAGAAATTCCACTAATTATTGGGAGGCCATTCTTGTCAACATTTGATGCTTTAATTGATGTGAAGCAAGGAAAGCTAACCATAACGATGAGAGATGAATAAGTAGTGTTTGACATAATAAAGGCGGTGAAGTATCCCACCATCACCAATAGTTGTTTTTGTGATGACATCATTAATGAGCTGGTTCAAGAGGCATTTAAGAAAGATTATTTTACGTTAGTGTTTATGTGCCTTGCAAGCCATATATTTGATATCTTTGTACTTATTTTTGTAATCAAATCCCCTTTTGTCAATAAATTGTTACATTTATATTGGGAATACTATTCCTAAGTGCTTGTTAGATGAACGATTATCTGTTGATAGAGTATAAGTACTTTAAAGTGTTTATGATCGTTGGACTCTTAGCTTGGGCTGTACTAATTTTGAAAAGGCCATCATTTTTGTTTATCTTCTTAGTTAGTATAGGTTACTAACGGAAGGGAAGTGGTGGACTACTATATTTTTGACTAGATATCAGGATAAAAATGTGGATATTCATTTGTTGAGAGATCAAACAATGACATTGGATAAGAATGATATGGGATTTTAATGTTAGTCAATCATTTTCCATCCATGATCATCATTCTACATATAGTCCTTTGACATGAGGTGAAGCACGTCACTTATATAGGTGGTTAAGGTTTGTTACTATTGATATGATGAGCTAGCCACGCATCGACATATGGTATGTGGTGGCTTTAGCTAGTTGTATAGTAGGGCATGTGATCAATAAAGATGGGAATCATTCCTCCGAGTGAACAAAGTTAAGATCCTATACCAATAGATTTTTCTCAGTATAAAATCCTTGGCCAAGATGTAATCATCGAGAATGGAGTTGTGATGTGGACATAGTATCTCAGTATTAGGGATAAATGGTTCTACATCCATAACCGATTGATTAGGATCTTAGATGAAGAGATTTGATCACACATTAATCATGATAAGAGGTTTCGTGGAATGTGGACTACCACCTGTACATTCATATTTGATTGGGTAGTCATGTCAACTATTGTTAGGGGTCAACCATGACTTATCGGAATCGATCGGGAGCAGGGATTTCTTTGATTGGTCGAGATGGTTTTCTTATGATATTCTGGATAGTATCATTTTCCATTGCCAATCGAACATGAACTGGAAAGTCACACATATATATGTCATGCTTTCGAGTTAGTTATCTTGATCATAGAGATAATTTGATAGAGTAAGTTATTAAGTTAACACAATTGTTAGCATAATCATTTGCTCAATTTCAAAAAATTAGGATTTTTGTTGTTATGGTGCATTGGGTTGGACTTGTTAATGGGCTAATTCATTTATATGGGCCCAACTCACGTTAGATAATAGATGATAGCTTATTGGGCTTAGATTATTTAGTTTACCGAGATTTCTTATTTAGTGGGGCCCACTATTAATGGTGGAAATGGGTTTGGTTTTGGATAGTAGAGAATGTAGAGATGCTCCACTTAGCCCAAATCAAATTAACTATGGATTAATTAAGCCCTAAACATTATATTTAGCTAATGATAGCTGGATTGGCATAATCAAGCCATGCAAGCCAATGAAGTTAGTGGAAGACAATGATTTGGCACAAGTCATCTCCCTTTTGCTTCTTATCTTCCATTAAATTTGACTTAGTGATGAAAAGATGTATAAAAGAGGAAATGGATATGGAATGGAAGGCAACCTTGAGCATTTGGAAGGCCAAATGTGTTTTGTGTTCTTCCTTAAGCCTTAGAGAGAATTTTGCAAGAGTTAGAAATACATACTTCTTCTTCTTCTTCTTTTTCTTATTATTTTCCTTTGCATGTCTAGGTAAGGACATGCAAGATAAGGAATTGTGTACCTTGAACAACTTATAACTTGTACCTTGCTTAAGCAAAAGTAGCTTTTATGGATTTGGGGCTAAAACAAAGAGAACCACCTTGACAAAGAGACCTTTTCTTATGAGGAGTTCTAAGTAGGAAGCAAAGCATTTGTCGACAATCTTGAGGCACAACACTTAATGTGCCTAGAAAGACTTGGTAGTCTTGGTTTCGGTACTTCAAGAGGTAATTCTTTACCATTGTGTTTGATTGGCCATTGCATGTGATACTTAGGCTATGAAATATGCTCATAGATGACTTTGAATGCTTAAGAATTTTATTTTATCGCTTCTGTAGTGCTCAATCTTTTAAACATATTCTTTGCCAACATTTTAAAGATCCTCTTGAAGCTTGCTTAATATGTAATGCAACCCAAAGGATGAAGATGCAGAAGTAGTTGTGTATGTCTATGATTTGAAGGCAGCTTCGCCTATTTCATTCCATAAAAGAAACAACTTTGAAGAGTTAGGAAAAAGTAAGTTACTTCCTCCTTCTATTGAACAAACTCCCATTATTGAGCTAAAACTTCTTCCTTCTCATCTAAGGTACGTTTTTTTTTTTTTTTTTTTTTTGCTCTAATGAAACTTTACCAATAATTTTAAATATTAATTTTAGTGAGTTACAGCTTAAGAAAGTCTTGAGGAGCTTGAGAGAAAATAAGAGAGCTTTGGAATGGATAATTTCATACATTAAAGGGATTAGCCTTACCATTTGCATACATAGAATTTTAATGGAGGATAACCATAAACCTGTAATTGAACATCAAAGAAGGTTAAATCCAAACATGAAAGAGGTGGTAAGGACTGAGGTGACGAAATTACTTGATACTGGAATTATTTATCCAATTTCTGATAGTTTATGGGCAAGTCCTATTCATGTAGTACCTAAAAAAGGAGGGATGACAGTTGTAAAAAAATAAAAATAATGATTTAATCCCCACTAGGATAGTAACGGGTTGGAGAGTGTAAATAGATTATAGGAAACTTAATAATGTGCTACTCACAAGGATCACTTTCATCTACCTTTCATTGATCAAATGCTTGAAAGACTTGCAATCAATACTTACTTTTGTTTTCTAGATGGTATTTTAGGATATTTTCATATTCCCATTTCACCTGAAGAAAAAAGAACACATTTATATGTCTTTATAGTACCTTTACTTATAGACAGATGCCCTTTGGCTTCTGCAATTCTCCTACGACTTTTCAATGTTGCATGATGGTAATTTTTATTTTATTTTATGGAGAAAACCATGGAGGGTTTTATGGATGATTTTACTATATATGGTCTTTCTTTTGATGATTGTATAACTAATTTTAACTACGATCTTGGATCGTTTCAAGGAAACAAATATTGTGCTCAATAGGGGGAAATGTCATTTTATGGTGCAAGAAGGAATTGTTCTTGGGCACAAAATTTCTCAACCGGAATTGAGGTGGATATAGCAAAGACAGGTGATTGAAAAGCTGCCACCACCTACCAATTTAAAGGAAGTAAAGATTTTCCTTAGTCATGCAAAATTTTATTATCGATTTATAAATGATTTATCTGAAATTGCCAAACCTCTTTGCGATTTGCTAAATAAAGATGCTACTTTTGATTTTAACCAAGAGTGTTTGAGTGTTTTTGAAAGGTTGAAGCAAACTCTAACTTCATTTTCAATAATTTCACCACTTAGAGCCTTCCTTTTGAAATCATATGTGATGCAAGTGACTTTGCTTTAGGGGTTGTTCTTTACCAAAGGAAGGAAAGGAAGGTTCATGTCATCTAGTATGCAAGCAGAATTTTGGATAAGGCTCAAAAGAATTATACTACTTCCAAAAAGGAGATGTCTGCTATTATTGTTGCTTTTGTTAAATTCAGGTCTTACTTAGTTGGATCAAAGGTGATTGTTTACACTGATCACACTGCCATAAAATATCTAATGACAAGAAGGATGCCAAGCCTCGATTGTTTCGTTGGATATTACTTTTGCAAGAGTTTAACCTTGAGATTGGAGATAAGAAAAGAGTAAAGAATGTGGTAGCTGACCACCTTTCAAGATTGGAGCGCAATAAGAAAGTTCAAGATGACATGCCAATCAATGACTATTTTCCCATTGAGCACTTATTGGCAATCTTCAACTCAGTTCCATGGCATGTTAATTTTTTCAATTATTTGGTAAGTAGAGTAGTCCCTCATGACCTATTTTTTCATTAAAAGAAGAAATTCTTTCCTGATGTAAAATATTATTTTCAAGATGAGCTTCTACTTTTCTAATATTATGGAGATAGATTGATTAGGAGATGTGTGCCTAAAGAGGTAACAAAGAGTATTCATAAACATTGCCATCCAAGAGAAAGTGGAGCCCATGCAAGCACTTCAAAGACAGTTGCCAAGGTTTGGCAATCAGGTTTTTATTGGCCTTTCATGTACAAAAATGCTAGAGATTTTCTGGTATCATGTGATCATTGCCAAAGAACAGGAAATATCTCATGGAAACATGACATACCACTCAATGGCATTTTAGAAGTAAAGTTATTTGATATTTGGGGAATTGACTTCATTGTAACTTTTCCTTTTTCCTTTAACAATCAATACATCTTAGACCTTTTCCTTCTTCATTCAACATTCAATACATCTTAGTAGTGGTTGATTATGTATCAAAATGGGTGGAAGCAATTGCAAGCCCTACCAATGACTCTAGAGAGGTGATGAAATTCACTAAGAACTTTATCTTTTCAAGATTTGGAATTCCAAGAGCAATTATTAATGATGGAGGCTCTCATTTTCGTAATTGAGCTTTCGATAATTTGTTGAGAAACTATGAAGTCACTCACAAGGTAGTCACTCCTTACCATCCTTAAACTAGTGGCCAAGTGAAAAATTTCAAATCATGAGTTGAAGTATATTTTGGAGAAGACAATTAAAACTCAATAAAAGATTGGGCACGCAAACTTGATGATGCTCTTTGGCCTTATAAGACAGCTTAAAAGACTCTCATTGGCATGTCTTTATATCGATTTGTCTTTGAGAAAGCTTGTCACCTACCGGTGGAGTTAGAACACAAAGCTTATTGGATAATTAAAGAGTTGAACATGGATCTTAAAACTGCGGATTCGAAGAGATTGCTTCAATTGACTGAGCTTGAAGAGATTAGATTGGATACTTATGAAAATGCAAGGATGTATAAAGAAAGGACAAAGCTTTGGCATGACAAGCATATTCACAAGCACAAATTTGAGGTAGGACAACAAATATTACTTTTCAATTCAAGCCTCAAACTCTTTCCGAGAAAGCTCAAATCAAGAAAACTTAAGTTTTCTTATGGTTTGTTTTTATTTCTTCTTATGTTTTGTTTTTATTTACAGTCTATTATTTCTTTAGTCTGTATTTTCTTTTTATTTTAGTTTGTGTTAACTCTTAAACTTAAGGAATTGTAATGATGAAGTTAATCAGTAATTTTGACAAGTTGAGTTGCTATCTTGAGTAAGAATTTAATTTTGTTAAGGTTATGCCATCAATTATTTTTCTTTGAATTAGTTATTCTGAAATTGTGAATGCTTACTTAGAGAGAGTTTATACATAAATTTTATCTTCATTAACCTCGCTAATTTTAGAACATGGATCTTCTATAAGGAAAGTATCATTTTTCTAACCAAGAGTATTACGGAAATAAGTTTGGGAAAAAAGCAAGGAAAATAAACAAATAAATAAAAGAAAAAAAAAAAGAGAAAAGTATTATGAAGTTTATTCTTGCTTAACCCTAAGTATTTGTAGATGGTGATTAAATGAATAGAGCTCTTGCAATAGGCTCTTGACCAAAAAGCTTAAAAGAAGACCTATAGAGAATGATATTTTGAAGATTCTATTTTGTGAATTCTCTTTTGAGTTCATTAATTTTAGTCCTTGGTAATGATTATCTTGCTATTTGTTCAAATTGGCCTTTTCTTTATCTAACTAATTTATCCTTTATAAACCTATTACAAGCCTAATGAAGTCCTAATGATCTTTCTTGAATTGTGAATTATATTAATGGAGATGGTTTTCTTAAACATACTTATGAGATATGAAATTCATATACTCCCTCCGTTTTTTTTTATCTGTCGTTTTAAAAATTTATCAATTTTCATTTTTAATTATCGTTTTAAATTTCCAAAGTAATATGTATCCAGTTTTTTCTACTTTATCCTTATAGCTTTTAATTAGAATACAATAACTTAATTTAAGATAAAATTAATGATATAAGGTTAAATAAGTCATTTTGAATCTAATTAATAAGTGTCTTAATAAGTGTGAAAAATCTTAAATGATAGATAAAAAAACAGAGGGAATATATCTTTTAAAGATTTTTGAAAGATATTAATTGTGTATATGCCTATCTAAAGTTCAACAATTTCTTTATGATGTATTCAATGAATGTTATCTAAAGCATAATTAAGATGGAGTTATTTTTTAGTTCAAGATAGATAACTAGTTTGTTATGAATTTATAAATTGTTTATAAATAATCATTTCTTAGGCCTTAAAAGTACTCATCCTAAAGTTAAATTCTTTGTTGATTTGGATAATTTTACTTGAGGACAAGTAATTTATTGATTTCTTTCATTTAAATTTATTTTTATATATATTTTCCCAATTTTTCTAATATTTTAATAAAGTTTTGTTTTTATGAGTTTTTTATTGATTTTGGAAGTTTCATATCAAAAACAAGGCAATTGGGAACTTGGAGGCATTAGGAGTGAAAGTCGACATTAGTCACCAGTGCACACAATTTAATAAATTTTTTGTCATTACAAAAGACGTTCTACCATATATGTGGTTCGTAGCTTGCAAAGATACAACGAAAGACAAAGCCAAAAGATAGAACTAAATAATCTAGGGCTTGAGTTTCTGTTAAAGCTCAATCTAAAAAGGAAGGATAGGGGCTTTGTTAATGGACTTTATATTTTCTTTCTTTCTCTGTATGTCTATATCAATGTGCCGGAAGCATTGGGATCTGACATGATCATTCATTTCAAAATGTTAAATGATTTTTGCGGCAACACTTAGAAGTTTAGAATAAAGGATTGAAGAAAATCTTTTTATTTTTTCATTATTTTCAGTTTAGGGTTAAATTTTCAACATTATATATGTTCGGTAATATACTTTCCATTTCACTTGATCTTACTAGTTATGTAAAGTACTAAAAATAGAAGAAGGATCACTTGGCATCTTTTTAATTAATTAATTTTTGAATTCTCTTTTTAGTTTATTTACATGTCACAAAAAGTATGTCTAATATCTTTTGATTTTTAATTTTAGGCCTGCAAAGATATTAAAATCTAGATTTAATTTAATTTTAATCTTTTATTTTTATTTTTTAAGAAATGATATAAACTTGATATCCCTAAAATTTTATTTAAAATTATTGGAATCTACAATATCAATGGGATATGAGAACATGAAAAGTATGAGGTTTAAATGATTTTTAGAACATCCCAAATTTCTGCTAGATCCAACTTACCTAAAATGACACGTTGACATTCCATTATACTGAGTTATGAGAGGGATGCTGCCAAATAGAGAAGGATTTTGCAGGGGAATTTTTTTATCAATGGGGAACGAGTACTTCTACTCGTTCGTCAACCACTAGTGTTCATTTAAAGGAGGTTTTTTTTTTTAAGTGAATTGAATCCGTAAGATGTAACTTCTTACTTTACTCTAACGTACATGAGTTTACTTCTAGAAATGAAGGTTTTTTTTTTTTTTTTTGGAAGGAAGAAATATATTTGAAGAAGTTAATTAGTTAGCTTTCTAAGTCACATCATAATATAGTGACTGTATACAAAAATTTAAATTCAACTTTGATTTCTCTTCCTCAACATATAATTATCAATCTTGATTATGACAACTTGACAAAAAAGTTAAGAAAGTCTAATGAATGTAATGTTAGTGTTAATGTCCTAGAACTTATGTATATCATATGATTGTATGACTATCTTTTTTTTTTTCGGCTAATATATATATATATATATATATATATATATATATATATATATATATATATATATATATATATTATTTATATATATTATATATATATTATAAATTTTTTTATTATATATATATATTTTTTA
>CANXYC010117941.1:0-18118 GCA_948193065.1 Aleurites moluccanus | reverse complement strand
TAGGCATTTTATGTTCTAAAGATGAACCTATGATTTGAATATGATATGAATTGATATAGCCAAGTTATTATGAGAACCACATTTCTTTCAAGTAAAAGCCTATGACTTCTTTCATGCCTTTACGCATTATTATTTGTTCATAACCATGATTTGACATTCAAATTCTTATAATGTTAATGTTCATATCTTACTGAGTTGAAGGCTCACTCCTCTTCTGTGGTTTCAGGTGATAGTATAGCTTGTGAGGGAGTTAGCAGAGAAGATCAAGCTTCTTAATTTTTTTCATTCCAAGAAGCTTCATATGTAAATCTTTTGATATATAATTATGTATAATCATCGAATGAAATTATGACGTAATATGTAATAGGAGTACACTCTAGAGCTCCGTAGTTAGTCATTAGAGGATGATAATATTTTGATGTATGAATTGTTACCTTTTGGGTACTCTTATCCCTTAGTGATTTGAGATGTATCTTTTGATCATTAAGGAACATGAGATTATTATTATGAAATGATATAGTAAAGAAATGATTTATGTTTGAATGGATTATAAGTATGATATAACATGGTATTATATTTAATATGAATGTTTATGAGATTCAAGTTATGGGAGTTTTACGGGTTTATGGTAGTCTTAAGCCTACCCTTGCCCTAGGCCGTCGCACCACTAGAGTTGGTGTGTGACAAAAAGCGTTGAAATGATGGGAAATACTTTTAGAGACACAGTTAGAAATCAAATGCATAACTTTTTCGAAAATCGTCAATGTCTAAAGCACTGTCGGAAAAATAGCAGTCTGGTAAATTTAAGAATTTTAGACCCAGACTTGGGGGGATTAAGTAGGTTAATTTTATGTCAAATTATGATGAAAATAAAGAGTTGAAAAATATTTTGGAACACTTGAAAAAAAGAATAATGGCAAAATTATAAATAAAGGCAACTTTGGGGGCAATTTTAGAAATTCATTGTCTGGGTTCCAGAAATGACCCATAACTATTTTTAAATAATAGGACAATTTAAAATAAGGTATTTCACTCCTCACACTTGAGGTTGAATCTAAACAGAATAGACATAATAAATTACATAAAGTTTTGGGGTAAAAAATACAAATAAGAAAAATTAAAGGCAAAAGTGCAATAATTGAAAGATGAGGGACCCACCAATTGAATCAAAACAACTTTTCTAGAAGGACATAAGTGATGGCCAGCTGTATATTTAGCAAAAGGGACAAAAAAAAATATTTTTGATAATATTTTCTTAAGTTTTAACAAGAATGTGACCAATGTCTTGTTTCTAAAAAACCTGAAATTTTTCTTCATTCTTCATCTATTGATTGTAGTGTATATAAAAGATGATAAGGATATGTTGGCTACCATTTTGAGAGGAGAACTGAACCATATTGTGAGGAGAATACTAAATAGTTCTAACCTTTCCAAATAAACTAACTAAAATTAGTTAGGAAGAGATGAGAGAAAGAAGAGGGAGAAGAGGAAATTGATGGGGATTATGTTAAAGCTTTTGGCGGAGCAACAGGAAGTGGGATTCAAGTATTTTGATTTGAGATAATGATTCTAAACTTATCATTTTTAATAATATTTAAGAGTTCTAAGGTTTCATTTGGCAAATAATTGAGGTAATTAAGCTAAAAATGTAAAGAATGAGTTAGGGTTTATATAGTTTCTGAATTCTGTTTTGAGGCAGTAAATAATAGCTAATATTCTAAAATTTTAAAGACTGAATTTGAGGATGGTTAAAACATAAAAGTTGTAGATAAATATGTTAAGTAGATTTATATTAAAGTAATTTTTGAAATTCGAAGGAAAGAGTCATTGAGTAAAAACTATGATTGGCCTGGAATTAGGATTATAGAATAATACTACTGTTTTTTTTATTGTACAAACTGATAGAGAAAGAATTAGAAGAAGTGTTCAACATGAAAAGTGTTCATTTATATCTTATATATAGTCTTGAAAAAGTATTTTGTAATTGGATTTGTGATTTATAAGATATTAGATTATAAGTATGGACTTCCCATAATGACTGTTTAACAGAACATAGGTGACAAAATTCTATTAATATAAAGACTTTAAAGTCTAAAATAGAGAAAATGTTAAATATGAAAGATGTTCATTTATATTTATATAAATGACTATAAAATGTTTTTGTAATTAGATGGGTACGGAATTAATTATAGGTATGAAAATAAGGTCTGTTCAAACAAGGATTTCAAGGCAGTAATTTAATTTTAAAAATTCACTAATAATTATACAGTGATCCAAAAATTCTGAAATTTTGATATATTATAATTTTATGTGTCTATTTTCAATAGAAAAAGGAATTACAGTAATGGGTTAAGTATTGATTGAGTTATTAGTAAAAGAACAGAATATGCCATAATAGGATTGCAGGCAGAATGCAGGGTAGCAGGACTGGTTATATGTCTAAGTTTAAATTAATACCATAAATTGTGTAGTAAATATTTTAATATGAAATTTGGATATGTTATAACCTTATATGTTAATTAGGAACAACAATTGAAGCGATTGGATAATTGTAGAGAGATATGAGTAATGGAATATATGCTGCCAATAAAGAATTTTGCACATAAAAATCCTTTTAACTTGGAAATTTGAGGAATTTTCTTTAATATAAATATAAGTAATATAAGTTTATGTTAAATAGTATCTAAATGGAAATTAATTGGATATGTAGAGTCAAGAATGAATAAGAGATGCGATGAGTACCATAAGAGATAAGGCAAAGAATCAAGGATAAAGGAAAAGGGAAATGTTTAAGTTATAAGATAAGGTGAGTAATGTATACATCATTATGCATACTCATGTTTTGATTTTTTGACCTAATGAACATGTTTCCTTCTTGATTAAATGCCACTTTGTTATTGATGATCATTCTTTGATCTTCTAAAAGATTGAAATTTATCCACATTCATTAATTGTTATTGATATTGAAATGCCTATTATGCTTGATTGACTATGTACCCAAATTGCTCCTAAAAGTATTCACACCAAATGTTTAGCTACATTCCATGATATTTATTGTTAATTTTTACCTTTGTATCAAGGAAAGAAAACAATACATGATTCATGAAATGTATTGACATTGATTGACAAGTAAACCCATTTGTATCGATCGAAAGCCATTGTACCATAATGTTCCTAATGATTACTTGATATTGTTATTGATTTCCATTGACCTATTTTACATATGGATTTGACAGAGCTACCTCTCTGATAGGGTAGTATGTACATATTGTCGGCAATGTGTACATTGTTTACTGATGCCCTAACTAGGAAGGGTTATTGATCTTGGCCGTATGACCTGATTAGTCTTATGTTTACTTGATATGAGATTGACTGTGTGATTACACATAATCTACGTGTTTCAGGGCCCTTTATTTGTCTTATCTATATAATACGAGTATTGTTTATCTATTCATTGGTTTCAAGCTATATCTTGTTACTTACCATTGATGGCCAATCTTTCATCGATTTGATTGTTCCCTGCTTCAAACTTCCAAAGATATTTGGTGTGCAAATTAATTAAACTTGACATGTGAATTGAATATACTGATATTCTTCATCGTATTTATTGACACTTGACTTCTATTGATATCTTTTATTATCATATGCTTATATCTCATATATAATGATGCATGCATGCTCACTGAGTATTTTATACTCACCAAATTGTGGTTTATAATTTTTATAGGGATGAGATAAAGGAAGCTGATTCCAAGTCAATTATTTTCCGACTTGGGATGTCAAGTATATCGAGGTAGAATATTATTCACTAAAGGTTATAAGTGTCCACTTTTAGAGCTCCATGGTACTGTGTATAATTAGATAATTGAGAATGATATATGAACATTGAAATAATTGACAATTTAGTGACATTAAAATGTCATGTGTAATGTATAATGATTGATAATGACAATGACAGTGAAGTGATAAAGACAGTGATACTGAAATATAATAAAATGAAATTCACATATTTTAAAAGAAATTTAGAAGTGCCATGTGTGATTATTAATCTGTGAAGTTGAGGGTATAAGGATGGAAAATTATTGGGAGTATAAAAATAATTTTTAGTGCAGGTTGTATAATTTATGAAAGACCCAGTTTTGGATCTGGAATAATATTAAAATTATAAAGGAAACTCTGGCAAATTTTCTGTAAAATTTATAAGAAATAAATGGGGATTTAAGTATTGATTAATGAATTAATATTGATTGCATGATTGATAAATGGATTGTTCATAAATTCTATGGGTTTCCGGTGACCTTAAGTCTACCTATGTCCTAAGACCGTAGCGGCCCAAAAGTGGATTGTGACATCGACGTAAGCTTTTACCACCTCTTAACAATCATAAATCAATTATATACATCTCTTATTATACTCTTCCATGATCATTCTTAACATCATATTCAATCATATCACTCATTACTAATAAAACATCAATACATAATTAATGCATAATAAGCTTCAATTCATTGTTGTCTTCAATTTCAATCATGTTCTTAAATACTTGATATATTATTAGGGATGACAACGAGACAAGTATGGGACGTGTATGCCATTACTTGTACCCGCCCCGCCAAAAAAATTTCCTACCATCCCTGTTACTTCCTCCCGCTTCAGGTACGGGGCAGGACGGGACAAAGGACAAATCGGATAAAACGGTTATACCTAGTTACCCACATTTTTTACTAAATTTTGGTACCAAATTAAAAAAAGGAAAAAAATTAATAATAATAATAATAATAATTATAATTATAATTATTATTATTATTATTATTATTATTATTATTATTATTATTATTATTATTATTATTATTATTATTATTATTATTATTATTATTATTATTATTATTATTATAAAAATAATAACATTATTATTAATAATATTATTATTTTTAATAAAAATAAAAATAATAATAAAAAAAAATAATAATAATCGGATCGGATACGGGGCTGGTATATCTAGGCCCCGAACTTGTAACTGGTTTTTATATTGAAACCCATACCCGCCCCACCAATAAATGGGACGAGCAAAACCTGACCCATTAGGATAGTATTAGATCAGATATTCGTTGGGTTAAAATAAATTGACATCCCTATATATTGTTGCTCAATAGCTTTCAACCTTCGTTACATACCTTTGTTAATCAATATCCTATGTCTCTAATTCATTATATATATCTGAAATTCTTAGCTCATAACAGACTAATATCCCAATAACCATTAAAAACAAAAGATATCGATACCATCAACCTTATATTTCTATCTCGCCTCACTTAGCAACACAACAACCATAAGAGGAAGACTACCAACATCTAATCTTATAACAATAATATGTAGATTTACAATAAAGAAATAACAATGACGAATAGGAATCCTATGCTTTATAATTTCCTATACACAGTTCTATCTTAGGCTCGTAAACCTTTAATCTAATTCTCTATTCTCTAAATATCTCAAACTTTTTCCCTAATGTTACCTTTGTAACACTCCGTTTTCGAAGGTGCTATAATCCTAGGACATAGATAAGCTTAAATCCATTGAAAACTCATAGAACACATTATCATCAATAGAAAACCTGAATCAATAAAATGAAATTTCAATACAATCCATTCAATTAGTCATCAATTAGAGTCCAATTATACAATACCATCTCATAATCTTTAATAATTAGAAATAACTTATTAAACCATCATTTCATATAACAAAGAAAAGTTCAATAATGTATCAAATACATCAATTTCAATTTTTTTATCTATACTTTCTTATTCTATGGAGCAACTACAATAGACCAATTATAAAATATTCTGTGAACACTGATTTTTTACACCCCTCAGACTTGTGCCAAGCACAGGAGCCTAAACTATTCACAGACGGACTCAAAAAGCATCAGGACAGGTCCGGGCTCGGGCTACCACCATCAAGGGAAGGAATTTTGGCCAACCCTAAGGGGCAGTGCTTCCCTAAGCAGGTGGCGGTGCCACCATGCCTTAGGGGCGACACAGTACCACCCTTTTGAGCTGTCGCCATCCTTTGGTCTTCCTGCCGCCCTCCCTCTCTAGCGGCACCGTCACCCCCTTCGGTGGCACTCCTCCTTCTTCCCGCCTGCAGCTCCATACTTTGCACTTTTTCACCAAATCCCACATCGAAAAATGATGAAATGAGACCCCCAAGCTTCTATTATCAATTTCTTCAATTCAGCTGGTGCCATTCTGTATGGAGGAATGGATATGGGATCAGTGCCTACATTCACCTCAATCTCAAACTCAATTTCCCTATCCAGGGAGCAATCCTGACAACTCCTTAGGAAATACATCAGGAAACTCCCAAACTACCGATATCTGATCAATATCTATAGAAGACTTTTGCACATCTATCACATGAGCTAAATAGGCTGAACAACCTTTCCCAATCATCCTCCTAGCCTGGATAGTAGAAACCAGATTAACTCTAAACTCCCATATATCCCCCCTAAATCTCAAACTCTGGCTGCCCCTCAGGCTGAAACCTGACCTTGTTCTGATAACAATCAATAATTGTCTGATGCCTCGTAAGCCAATCCATACCCAAAAAAACATCTAACTCTAACACTGACAATTCAATCAAATCAGCACGTAATATGTTATCATCAATCTCAATTATGCAGTCAGGATAGAAATAATCCATATCAACACTCTCACCCATCGGGGTAGCAATCACTAAAGGCACATCTAACAATTTCCTTTCCTTATTCAATTTAGGTACAAAGTGTGGTGACACAAAGGAATGAGTAGCACCATAATCAAATAAGGCATCTGCAATCTCATTCTGAATCAGAATAGTACATGTGACTATGTTATCTGATCTCTGAGCCTCCTGAGTGTTGACTGTAAATACTCTGCCCTGACCCCTACCCACTGGGGCCTAACTACTGGTGGGAGCCTATCCTCCTCTGCCTCTACCTCTTCCTGAAGCCTCTTTGCCCACATTTTGACTCATCTATACCGTCGGCTGAGAAACCGTAGCAGATGGATGGTGCTCACCCCTCAATGGACATCTATTAGCATAGTGGCCCCACTAGCCACATCTCAAATAAGCACCAGACTGTCTCTAACACTCCCCTCCATGTCTCCGTCAATAAAACCCACAACTAGGAATATTGGGTGTCTGTGCAGCTGGTCTCGAAGAACCCTGAGAATAGGCAGGTGTTGACTGAACCACTGACGGTCCCCTACTTTGCACTCTCCTCCTCTAACTACTAGCTGATGATCTCTAATCAAATTGAGGCACTGGCTCTGCCTGCCTAGGCTGGGAGCTGCTCTCCCCCCTCCTGACCTGAGATCCTGGACCTCCTTTCCTCTTATGGCCCCTCTTTGCCCTCTCTATCTTATACTTCTCTTCCATCTGTGTAGTCTTATCAATAACTATCATCAAAGAAGTAAATTATGTATCTAACAATGCATTATGAAGTGCAACATGTAAACCCCTCCTAAACCTGCTGATAAGATCAGCCTCAGTAGGTACAATATGAGTAGCATACCTACTCAACCTGATGAACTCCTCTGCATACTCCTCAATGGATCTGCTACCCTGCTTCAACTGCTCAAACTGAATCAAATTACGGGTCTTCACCCCCTCAATAATGAACTCATCAATAAGCCCCTGTCGAAACTCAATCCATGTAGGTGGATGCTCACTATATAACCTAGACTCCATCCTCCTCGAAAACCAAGTCCACGCCTTCTCTTTCAGTAACAATCCCACCAACTCAATAGCTCTCAACTCAGAACAAGGTAGTCTCCTAACTATCTTTTCAACCTCCTCCAGAAAATCCACCGGATCACTATCTCTGTCTCCCCTGAACTCCGACAGGTTTAGTTTCAGAAAGCTAAACATAGATACACCACCCTCCTCGATAACTCTACAGGCTCCCTAGGAACCCCTACTAGCTGCACAGGAGCCAGTGCAACTGGAACTGCCTCTAGTGCCACAGGTGGAGGCACTATTGCTGGAACTAGTGGTGGCAGTACATTCTGACATTCCCGCCTCAAATTAGCTATATCCATGTATAACTCCATCAATCCCCTTATCATCTCAACTCTTCAGGGGTCGTAGCCCCTCTCTGCATCCTCTGTAGTCCATCGGGATCAGGACGGACCCTCTGAAATTGAAATCTCCCTAACCAATGACTCAATGGAGGCTACCTCTGCCTCCCTGGTATCTCTGTCCCTATCGTCGGACATCTCTATAACCTGTCATAAAAAAATGAAAACATACTCAGAATACTAACATATAACAAACGATAACAGCAACAGACGACAAAGGAAATCCTATGCTCTAAGGATTAATTAATTCTACCCCATTTTGTACTTAGTCATTATTCCTCTGTAATTCAGGTACTATCCATCTATAATCTAAATCTCCACTATTTGTAACCTATGGCTTTGATACTACCTCTATCACGACCCATTTTCGGATCGCGACGGTCCTAGGATGCAAGAGATGCTAATGGCGACCGGCACCCATAAAACCCAGTATCACATGCATAATCTATAACCATCAATTAATTATTCATTTTATTTAGTTACCATTCATTCTATAATTATTTCTATAACTAGTGCAGTGGGCTATAACAGTTATAATAACATGCCATATGATCATCATATATCTTATAATATCATTATATACATATATACATGTTCATATTCTAACTAACCCATACAAACCCCATGGAGCAGCTAGATTATGAATGTAATATCTACCATTTTCTTGTATTTTATTTATTGTGTATTTGATGAATTTAAATTAATTAAGGATGACAATGTTTGAGAATGCAGTAAATTTCTAGGTTGCAGGATTTTGTGAGATTGATTGCATGATCTTAAAGAAATAATTTGGTAAAGTGTAAAACATAAAAGTTATGAATTTATGTTTCACCTTTAATTCTATAAATTGGCTTGGTAAAATTCTATGTGTGTAAGGAGTTATGTCTCCTTGAGTAGGACTTGTCTGGTTTAGTATTTATGCAGGAAGTCTGTGTCTGTTTGAAATTTCTGAAAATGACTAAAGCAATTTGAGCCAAAGGTGTAAACATAAGAAATATTTCTTTGTGTGATGTGATGTTGGCTATAAAATTTCAGGAAATTTGGATAAGTATAACTCAGTGAAGAGTGAATTTTCTCAGGTCTGTCCGAATGGATATTGGAGCAGTAAGTCTGGGTGAATTTAGAAAGTCACCATGGTCAGTGTAGTTGCCTTTATGATTTGAATTTTGGATATGTTGAGCCTTTGCATGTTTATTTTAAGTGACAAAAAGAATAAGGAAGTTTGGACATTTGTAGCTCATTTGCGAGCTGGTCAAGTATAAGTTGCCGAGGAAGAGTTTTAGCTCAGCAGGATTTGGTTACGGCAGGCTGGCAGAATGCGAAGTGGCATTTTGCGAGCTGATAATGAGAGCTAGTAAAGTGGCGAAGAGAGATTGCCGAAGTGGCAATTGGCGAAGAGGAATTTGGCGAGCAGAGTTTGGTGAAGAGGCTTATGCTAAGAGGCATTATGCGAAGCAGTAGTTCGGGAGCAAGGTTTAGCGAAGAGGGAATGTGTGAAGTGGCAGTTCGCGAGTAGCGTTTGGCGAAGAGGATTAGGCGAGGTGGCATTATGCGAAGAGGCATTGTCGAGGCAGCATGTGCGAGGTGGCATATACGAGGAGGAGTTCACGAAGAGAATTTGGCGAGCTAGCTTATGCAAGGTAGCATTGCCGAAGCGGATTGGTGAGCTAGGATGTGCGAGTTGAGAAGTGCGAGATGGGAATGGTGAGCTGGCGAGCAGGATTTTGGGCAGTGGCCTATTTAACCCAGCGTCTAGTAGCGTTTTCTCCACGATTTTATTTCTTCTTTTCTTCGTTCTTCTTCTATTCTTCTCAGATAAATTCCATTTCTTTTCTAAGGCATTAATATTCAAAATTAATGCATTAGATCTCTAGATTAGCATATTATAAGGTAGAAATTATCAGATTCTAGCAGAATATTTCAGTACATCAGTTTTTGGAGAAATAAGATAAATTTCTTCAAATTTCATATTCTTTTAGATTAATTAAATCTGGCAGTTAGAATAATTAATTATGAGTGTATAGGAATTTATTGCAAGAATTTTAAGGTTATACATTGTAATTAATATTGAAAGAATCATAAATTTATGGATTGTCATGAATAGTAACACGAACAATAAATTCGAATTAAATGCAGATTTTTCTTTAAGAGATAAATTAATTGATGATTGGGAATTAAGAATAGAAACTCTGAGACGGTTAATTGTTAAGGAATCATGTCAAATATTATTGATTTAGGAAAACCCTAATTTTGTATATTTGGGGAAATTTCTTAGGAGAGGGAAATCAAGGAAATTGAGGAGAATTGTGTGAGCCAAACTGCTGAAAGGAATTCAAGGATAAATTGTATAGAGGTAAGTATGAACATTGCATTTATTTGCTACTTCCTTGAAATAATATGATCCAATATTCTTAATGTTCACCTACATAATTCTTATATGCTTGATATTGTATTATCGGACCATGAAATGATAAATTCTATGATAACTTTAAACTGAAAATTTTCAGCTATTACATGTGATTTCTATATATATGTATATAATGCAAGTGACTTGGTCAACTTTCTTGGATCAAGTTCACATGATTTCTACTGGTTAAACATGATTGGAATCATGATATATTTTGATGGTCTTGTGACCAATATGTTTCTTGTGAGATGAAACCACATGACCCTATGGATAGAACGCTCTTCCCAATGAGAGTAAATTCATTGGTCCATTGTGCACTTTGAGAACCTAGCTGGTAGGGTTACTGTACCAGTGTTCCACCTAGAGGGGACCACGAGCTCTAGGCGTATGCCTAGCCAAGCATGCATTTACGATAAGGTAGCAAGGACTACTGATGCGCTCTGTTGTGATAGGTAGCATGGCTATCGATGCACTTTGCAGTTCTACCATTATATTTGATAGTGCTATTCGGTTGTGAGCACTTTTGTTTCTTATAAACCTAACCACTTTCTGATTTGTACCCATGTTCTTGAACTTGCTATTTCTTTCGGATTATATATGTATATATATATATGTATATGTATTTATTTCCTTATTGCATGTTCATATCTTACTGAGTTGAAGGCTCACTCCTCTTCTGTGGATTTCAGGTGATAGTGTAGCTCGTGAGGGAACTAGTAGAGAAGATCAAGATTCTTGACTCATTCTTCCAAGAAGCCTTCATTGTAATTATTTTGAAATATGACTATGTATATTCATTGTATGGTATTATGATACAAAATGTATTGGAAGTTTACTCTAGAGCTCCGTAGTTACTCATTTGAGGATGATAATATTTTGATGTACGAATTGTTACCTTTTGGGTACCCTTGTTCCTTAGTGATGTGGGATGCATCTTTTGATCAGTGAGGAACAAAAGAAAATTTATGAAATGATATATAAAAGAAAGATATGAATTATGCTTATATTGATTATAGAAATGATTATGGTATGATATCTATATTTAGTATGAATGTGTAATATTAATGAGATCCAGGATATGAGAGTTTTACGGGTTTATGGTAGCCTTAAGCCTACCCTTGCCTTAGGACCATCGCACCACTGGAGTTGGGGTGTGACAGAGGTGGTATCAGAGCTCTAGGTTTATAATCCTTAGCATAAAAGATAGATAGAGAGGCATGAACACTAGTATAAGTATTGATTAAGATAACTACGGAGCATAGGATTTGTGTCTCATCCAATTGTGTCTTCCTTTGGTATTTATATCTGCATAAGTGTGCATAGTGAGTCTGATAATGTTTGTTGTTCTTATCAGTATCGAGATGCCTCCACGTCACGACAAAGGACGAGGTCGAGGCCGTCCTAGGCGGGATTTACCTTCTAAAGAAGGTTCTATAGGCGGTAATGGGGGAGAGGAGGTTTCTTCTGTGCCACCAGTGGATGTGGTTCATATGGCACAGCAGTTAGACTTGCTGCAGAGGAACTATGCAACGATAGCTGAGTTCATTACTCAGCAGAGGCAGCAGTAGGTACCTCCAGCTCAGGTTTCAGAAATCCCTATTCCTCCGATAGTTCCACCACCGGTAGTGCGTCCAGAAGAAGAGGTATCCTTTGAAAGGTTTCTCAAGCTTAAGCCCTCAGAATATAAGGGTGAAGTGGATCCTACTGATTTCTTAGAAGAAATTGAAGAGAAAGTGCAGATTTTAAGGATTCCTGACAGAAGGGCTATTAGGTTTGTAGGGTATTTAATGAAGGTTGAGACCAAGGACTGGTTCAAGAGAAGCATTTCTGGTATGCTTCGGGAAAATGATGATTTATCATAGGAGAGATTTAAGGATTTAATGCTAAATGAATTCCTTCCTGAGAGTGTGAGGGAAGCTAAGTCCCTGGAGTTTGAGAGATTGATGCCGACCCCTGGTATGAGTGTCTCAGAGTATGCCAGAAAGTTCAATCAGCTTAGTAAATTTGCTCCTGCATTAGTGCCTACATAAGTGGCACGGATTCAGCGGTTTCGCAGAGGATTGGTGGCTCCATTGTTCAAACTTCTAGCTGCACTTGAATTTGATTCTTATTCCTAGCTAGTGGATAAAGCCAGGATAATTGAAAATAGGGAAATGGAAGCCAGATCAGAGCGGGTTGAAAAAGAAGAAGTTCAAGGCTGATAGTTCTTCCAAAGCAGACAGTGGGATGAAGACTATAGTAGTGGCTCATCAGTCAGTTCCTAGAAGTGGGTATAGAGGACCTTCAGGGAGATTACAATAGAGTAGGACTACTCCTGGACCTACTTCTCAGATGAGTCAGGGATCAGCTAGTTTTGCATCACCCAGGGTTCCTAAACCTCTGTGTTCTGCATGCGGTAAATTTTATAGTGGTCCTTGCCATTATGCATCAGGAGCTTGTTTCAGATGTGGACAGCAAGGTCACTTTCTCAAGAATTGTCCACAGCCACCCTTTGGAGGTAGACCTCAGGCTTCTTAGGCTACAGTTTAGATGAGCAGAGAGAGGAGCATTAGTCAGCAGCCAGGGAGAGGTAAAGGTATTTTGGGTAGGACTGTTGAGGCTGGCAAAGGATCATGTCAGCATGAGGCTCAGGCTTCTAGATTGACTCCTATGGGTAGAGGCAGAGGGAGAGTATTTGCCTTGGCACAACATGAAGCCCAAGCATCTAACACAGTGGTTATAGGTATTCTTTCGATTCAAGCCTTGAATGCTAGGGTATTGTTTGATTCGAGAGTTACGCATTCTTTTGTATCATCTTATTTTGCTAAGAAGTTGCATGTGCCTTGTAAATTGCTTGAGAGTGTGTTGGTTGTTTCTACTCCTTTAGAGGAAGAGATTGAAGTTCAGAACTCCTATCCATCCTGTGTGGTTATCATAGGTGGCAAGAGCTTGAATGTAGATTTGATTGAATTGCCAGTGTTGGAGTTTGATGTGATTTTGGGCATGGACTGGTTGTCCAAGCACTATGACATTATAGATTGTAATGGGAAGAAGCTTGTATTTAGGCCACCTTCGGGTGAGGAATTTAAGTTCCAAGGGGAGCAGAGCGAAGTGCCATACAATGTGATATCTGCCATTGGGGCAAGAAGGTTGTTGAGAAAGGGTTGCCAAGGGTATTTGGCTTATGTCCAGGATACTTGTAAGGAAGTGAGAAGTATGGAGCATATTCCAATAGTTAATGAATTTCCGGATGTATTTCCTGAAGAATTACCTGGTTTGTCACCGGATAGAGAAATAAAGTTCGGTATAGAGTTGCTACCTGGAACAAGTCCGATTTCTATTCCTCCCTACCTTATGGCACCAGTTGAGTTGAAAGAATTGAAGACTCAATTGCAAGATTAGCTTGAAAAAGGATTTATTAGACCCAGTAGTTCACCATTGGGAGCACCTGTACTCTTCGTAAAGAAGAAGGATGGTTTTATGAGATTGTGTATCGACTACAGGCAGCTCAGCAAGGTAACTATCAAGAATAAGTATCCTTTTCCAAGAATAGATGATTTATTTGATCAGTTGCAAGGTGCAAGTCATTTCTCCAAGATAGACTTGAGGTTGGGGTACCATCAGTTGAGAATTCGGAATGAAGATGTATCAAAGATGACATTTCGGACCAGATATGGACACTATGAGTTCTTAGTATTGCCATTTGGATTGACCAATGCACCAGCTGCATTCATGGGTTTGATGAATAGGGTGTTCATGCCATTCTTGGACAAGTTTTTCATTGTGTTTATAGATGACACTCTTGTATATTATAAGAGTAAAGAAGAGTATGAAGAACACCTTAGAATTGTGTTGCAGACTTTGAGAGAGCATCAGCTGTTTGCCAAATTTTCAAAGTGTGAATGCTGGGTTGAGAATGTGGGCTTTCTGGGGCATATAGTGAGCAAAGAGGGGATTAAAGTTGATCCTAAAAAGGTTGATGCAATTCTTAGTTGGCCTAAACCCACAAATGTTTCAGAAGTTAGAAGTTTCTTGGGTTTGGTAGGCTACTAAAAGAGGTTTGTTCAAGACTTCTCCAGGATTGCAGCTCCTTTGAGCAAGCTTACCCAGAAGCAAGTTAAATTCCTATGGTCAGATGCTTGTGAAGGGAGCTTCTAGAAGTTAAAGAATTGTCTCACCACGGCACCTGTCTTAGCTTTGCCGTCAGGTAAGGGAGGATATGTGGTGTATTGCGATGCATCGAGAGTGGGGCTTGGTTGTGTGCTTATGCAGCATGGAAGGGTGATAGCCTATACTTTTAGACAGTTAAGGAAGCATGAGATGAATTATCCAACTCATGATCTTGAGATGGCTGGAGTAGTGTTTGCATTGAAGATCTGGAGACACTACTTGTATGGTGAAAAGTGTGAGATTTTCACAGATCATAAGAGTTTGAAGTATATATTCCAGTAGAAAGATCTTAACCTTAGGCAGAGGAGATGGGTTGAATTGCTTAAGGATTATGACTATGAAATCTTATATCATCCAGGGAAAGCTAATGTTGTAGCTGATGCACTGAGTAGGAAGTCATTGGGGAGCTTAGCCTATATTCAAGTAAAGAGAAGGCCTTTAGTGAGGGAAATGCAGAAGTTGCATGATATGGGAATCAGTTTGGAATTGTCAGATTCAGGAGTGCTTTTGGCAAATTTCCAAGTCAAGCCATTCCTCATTGATCAAATTAGAGAAACTCAAGATAAAGAGCTTCAGTTGGTGAAGATAAAGAATGATGTGGGGTCAGAAAAAGCTCCAGGATTTAATGTGGCTGATGGTTTGTTGAGGCATGGTAACAGGCTATGTGTTCCAACAGTTGATAATTTGAGGGATATGATTCTTAAGGAAGCACATCATGCCAAGTATAATGTGCATCCAGGTGCAACGAAGATGTACCATGATATCAAGAATTCATATTGGTGGAGTGGAAGGAAAAGAGATGTTGCAGAATATATATCCAAATGTCTAACTTGTCAGCAAGTCAAGTTTGAGCATCAGAAACCATTGAGGTTGCTCCAAGAGTTGCCATTGCCAGAATGGAAATAGGAGAGAGTAACTATGGATTTCATGGTTGGATTGCCAAGAACTTCAAGTGGTATGACTCAATATGGGTCATTGTGGATAGATTGACCAAGTTGACCCATTTCTTACCAGTCAAGACGACTTATGGAGCTTCTCAGTATGCCCAGATTTATATGGATGAGATTGTCAAACTTCATGGAGTTCCAATTTTGATTATCTCAGATAGAAGTACTTAGTTCACCTCGAGGTTTTGGCAGAAATTGCAAGAATGTCTGGGTACTTAGCTTGATTTCAGCACGGCTTTCCATCCACAAACAGATGGGCAATCGGAGAGGACCATCCAAACTCTAAAAGACATGCTGAGGATGTGCATTCTAGATTTTGGAGGGAATTGGGATGCTTACTTGCCATTGATATAGTTTGCCTACAATAATAGCTATCATTCCACGATCCAGATGTCTCCTTATGAAGCTTTGTACGGAAGGAAATGCAGATCCCCATTGTGTTGGGATGAAGTTGGAGAAAAGCATATCGAAGGACCAGAATTGATAAGGTATACTTCAGAAAAGGTTCCATTGATCCGAGAAAGATTGAAGACAGCTTTCAGTCGCCAAAAGAGTTATGCCAACCCAAAAAGAAATGATATTCAATTTTCCATTGGAGATCATGTATTTCTAAAGATTTCTCCAATGAAAGGAGTTCTATGATTTGGCAAGAGAGGCAAGTTGTCTCCGAGATTTATTGGACCTTTTGAGATTTTGAATAAGGTTGGGGAGGTTTCATATAAGTTGGATTTACCTCCTAGCATGGACAAGGTGCATCCGGTATTTCATGTATCGATGCTTCGTAAGTATGTGGATGATCCTTCTCATGTGCTACAAGTGTCAAAAGTGGACCTTCAATCGGATTTGACATATGAAGAAACTCCAATTTCTATTGTGGACCGAATGGTTAAGAAGCTAAGGAATAAGGAAATACCAATGGTTAAGGTGTTATGGAGAAACCAAGCTTTAGAAGAATGCACATGGGAAAGTGAGCGAAGCATGCAAGATAAATATTCCCATTTATTTCAGGCTTGAGGCAGATTATTATAAATTCGAGGATGAATTTATTTAAGGGGGGAAGAATGTAATATCTGCCATTTTGTTGTATTTTATTTATTGTGTATTTGATGAATTTAAATTAATTAAGGATGAGAATGTTTGAGAATGCAGTAAATTTTTGGATTGCAGGATTTTGTGAGATTGATTGCATGATCTTAAAAAAATAATTTGGTAAAGTATAAAACATAAAAGTTATGGATTTATGTTTCACCTTTAATTCTGTAAATTAGCTTAGTAAAATTCTGTGTGTAAGGAGTTATGTCTCCTTGAGCAGGACTTATCTGGTTTAGTGTTTCTGCAGGAAGTCTATGTCTGTTTGAAATTTCTGGGAATGACTAAAGTAATTTGAGCCAAAGGTGTAAATATAAGAAATGTTCCTTTGTGTTCTATGATGTTGACTGTAAAATTTCAGGAAATTTGGATAAGTATAACTCAGTGAAGAGTGAATTTTCTTAGGTCTGTCCGACTGGATTTTGGGGCAGTAAGTCTGGGTGAATTTAGAAAGTCACCATGGTCAGTGTAGTTACCTTTATGATTTGAATTTTGGATATGTTGAGACTCTGCATGTTTATTTTAAGTGGAAAAAAGAATCAAGAAGTTTGGACGTTTATAGCTTATTTGCGAGCTGGTCAAGTATAAGTTGCCGAGGAAGAGTTTTAGCTCAGCAGGATTTAGTTATGGCGGGCTGGCAGAATGTGAGGTGGCATTTTACGAGCCAACAATGCGAGCTAGTGAAGTGGTGAAGAGAGATTGCCGAAGTGGCAATTGGCAAAGAAGCATATGCGAGGTGGCATGTGCGAAGAGGAATTGGGCGAGCAAAGTTTGGTGAAGAGGCTTATGCGAAGATGCATTATGCAAAGTGGCAGTTCGCGAGCAAGGTTTGGCGAAGAGGGAATGTGCAAAAGTAGCAGTTCGCGAGTAGCGTTTGGCGAAGAGCATAAGGCGAGGTGGCATTATGGGAAGAGGCATTGCTGAGGCAGCATGTGTGAGGCGACATATGCGAGGAGGAGTTCGCGAAGAGAATTTGGCGAGCTGGCTTATGCGAGGTAGCATTGCTGAAGTGGATTGGCGAGCTGGGATGTGCGAACTGAGAAGTACGAGGTGGGAATGGCAAGCTGGCGAGCGGGATTTTGGGCAGTGGCCTATTTAACCCAGCGTCCAGTAGCGTTTTCTCCACGATTTTATTTTTTCTTTTCTTCGTTCTTCTTCTATTCTTCTCAGATCAATTCCATTTCTTATCTAAGGCATTAATATTCAAAATTAATGCATTAGATCTCTAGATTAGTATATTATAAGGCATAAATTGTCAGATTCAGGCAGAATATTTCAGTACATCAGTTTTTGGAGAAATAAGGTAAATTTCTTCAAATTTCATATTCTTTTAGATTAATTAAATCTGGCAGTTAGAATAATTAATTATGGGTGTATAGGAATTTATTGCAAGCATTTTAAGGTTA
>CANXYC010117940.1:0-15444 GCA_948193065.1 Aleurites moluccanus | reverse complement strand
ACAACAGCAACATCTTTCTTGTTATGATATCACTTGTTATGCCCTTTTACACCACATAATGTACAAGTCATCACACTTCCTTTTCTAGACACTCTTCCTGTGATAGCTAAGTATTCCAACTCAGCTTTTTCTAGTCTTCTCATCTTTGCTTTCCTTCCTCTCTTTGGCTTAGGTTTAGGGGGAGGTTTAAGGGCTATCTCAGAGGATTTGGGCCATAAATCAGAACCATTAATTGGATTTATGCAATGACTATAAATATTTACGAATGTTTTCATACTATACAAGTCATCTACATAATCCTCTGGTCTCTCCCTGTTTAACATTAAGGCACAAACCGCATGTGCACATGGGATTGCTGTGAGATCCCATCTCCTACAGCTACAAGTTCTCTCTTTCTTATCAATTACAAACTGACCCCCAGGCCCAAATACCTCATACTGATTCCTCCCAGCCCACCTACAACTGTAGTTAAATGAAAAATCTTTAATTTTGTCTAATTTTTTTTGAATCTTTGGGCACAAAGGCCCTTGAACCTTCTTAATGGCATCCCTTTTCACCTATATTCTTTTCATCACTTTCTGCCTAATCATCTCTAAACATGTAAGTATACCTTTGTCCCTAGCCTCTAAAATGAAACTATTGAAACACTCACAAATATTGTTAAGTAATAAGCCACACTTTACATGGGTTTGAAAGTGTGACCTTGTCCAGTGACTGACCTCCTAATTGCATAACCACTGATGGGCTGCATCACTCTTCTCATCTAGTGCTTCTATGCACTTTGTGAACTTATAGACATAACTGGCTTTGGCACAGTCTGTCGATGTGCTTGACTTTATTAGCAGATGATGTTTTGGGGGATAAAAGTACTGAAGCAAGTACTCTTTTGCTTTTCATTCAAAATTTTGAGTTTGTATTCATATTGGACTCAATGAAAATAATTTTGGGAATTACGAATGACTTGTCAAAGGCATTACAAAGGAAAAATCAAGATCTTATAAACGCCATGATTATTGTCAACATAACTAAGCAATGGTTGCAAAAGATGAGAGATTTCGATTGGGAGAAGTTGCTTGATGAAACTCGTACATTTAGTACTGTGCATGAGATTGATATACCAAAGATGGAAGATGTATTTGTGGTTAAAGGGAGATTACGTCGAAGAAAAGAAAAAGTCACAAACCTTTATTACTATCAAGTTGAGTTACTTTATACAGTGATAGATAGTGAACTTCAAGAGTCGAATGATCGTTTTGATAACGTCAATACAAAGTTGATTTCATGTATGGGATGTCTTGATCGAGGTAACTCTTTCTCTTCGTTCAATAAAAAAGAATTGATTGAATTTGCAAAATTTTATCCAAAATTTTATCCATTGGAGTTTGATGATAAGGAACTTTTGGCACTTGATGAGCAACTCGAGAATTACATTATAGATATAAAAAAATGATCAAGAATTTTCTAATGTGAAAGAAATTGGTGAGCTTACACAAAAGTTAGTTAAGAAGAAAAAGATAAAGTATACAATATGGTTTATTTGGTGCTAAAATTGGCTTTAAATTTTGCCTATTGCAACTGCAACTTTGAAAAGAGTTTTTTTAGCGATAAATATTGTCAAAACTACATTATATAATCGAATGGGAGATATTTGATTGAATGATTATATGATATCATATATTGAAAAAGATGTGTTCAAAATCATTGAAGATGAAACTATCATGCAACTGTTTCAAACAATGAAATCCCAAAAAATGTTACTGTAAATAATATTATAATTTTTTAATATTTTGAATGGTTATAATTTTGAGATATTATATTTAAATTTTATTTACTTTGTAATTTTTAAGAATATTTTATCTGGAATCAAATCTTAAACTTCGCCACTAGTCTAATTTCATCAATTTTGTGCTGATGTGACATTATTATAATAAAAATAGGCCTCACTTATTAAATATCAAAAAATGAAAACTTAAAAATTAGAAAATAAAATATTAAAATATATAAATAATTTAAAATAAAAAAAAAAATGAAAGACGGAATTATATATTTTTGCCAAATATGCAAAATTATAGGTATTTTTTTGAATTTTTTTTATATTTTATTTATCTTGACCGCATAAATTTTTCAAACTAATACAAAATTCAATTAGAAATAAAATGAAATAATTATCTTAAATTAGTCTAAAAATTTATTTTAGACTTAATTAATCATCACAAATAAATTTATGAGATAAATTACGAATTTATCCTAAATATAATAATCAAACAATCATTAGTCATTACTATAATTTAGCATTAATAACTCACTCTTATTATGAAAAGAAAATATATAAAAAGGAATATGAAAATATATGACTATTTAATTTTGATTTTAAATAAGTCATTAGATCTATTATTAATTAAGGGATGAGAAACTATCTAAAATTATTAATTTATACTTGTGTAAGTGGATCCCTACTCAAAATAAAAATAAATATGATTATTTGAGTTATTTTTAATTAAAAATAATTATTGTGAAAGTTTGAATTTTATAGATGATAAAGAAAGTTATAAATTTGATGGGAGAGAGTAGATTTTTCATAGTGTATGGTATTTTTCGTCTAGCATGGATAAGTCCTTATCAACAGAGAAAAAAAACAATAAAAGGACTCGTAGAATTGGAATCTTTGATGATGACAAAGCAACGACAAGAAGTTTACCTGATCCCTTTATTTTTTTTAGGTCATAATTATGAAAGAGAAATCCCAAAATTTTTATCATTTAATTTAATAAGGGAATTGGGACCTTGGGATTATGGATGGAGAACGGTCATGGACTGAAATTAGTCCGAGTTTAGACATTCCTGTTGCATATAAGACATGTTTATTTATTTATTATTTAAAGGAAACTATAGTAATCATTTGTTTGTTATTTTTGAATTACATAAATTATCATTCCCTTTTCTGCTTATAAATTCAAAAACTAATAACACAAGCAATGATATCTTTCTTTTTTTTTTTTTTAATGAAAAACAATAAATTTTGTTTTCATATATATATATATATATATATTGAGAGAGAGAGAGAGAGAGAGAGAGAGAGAAATTGTTACATCGAGGAAAATTGCATTTTGATATTCCTAACTTTCCACTTTTTGTTTATTAATTTTTTATAATTTTATTTTGTTATAATATTAAGCCTTTAAATATTTATTTACATGAGCATTAAGCTTTGTTTAATAACTGTCAAAGAAATTAAGAATCACATTGTAAAATTCGAGGGCATATGATTAATTTTAAGGAGTGAAAAAATATAAAATTTTTAGAATTTGTAATAAGTCTGACTAATTACTAAATGATAAAACTGCATTATAATAATGTGAGGTCTCGTCCGAGTACCTCGTCTGGTCAGTTTGGAATCATAATGCTAATTTTGAGTGATTTTTCATGATTATGGTGACATTCGCATATTTTTTTTTCCTGTAAATTGCACTTTAATTTTGATTTTTGAAAATGGATTGAGAAGTCGCCACCTTAAATTATTTTTGTTGAAAAAATTTAAGGTAAAAACTCATTTGTGACTCTAATTTTATCCCAAAGGAAAATGCACTAGACCTTCGAACTAGATTGGATTCGGGAATTAGATTTTCGGTTGAACTTGACTTTTAATTTTAAATTTGGCAATTTTTATGAATAACTAAAGAATGATATATAAAATAAATGAATAAATAAATAAAATAATAAAAGAAATAAAGCGATTTAAAGTAAATAAAGTAATAAAGTAAATTAATTATTGCAACTAAAAATCTCAAAATAGGGAATATCAGCTCTAACCCTTATGGGTTTTAGGTTGATCACATATTCTTCAAAAAATTTTAAAGAAAATAAAACAAGCAAATAAACAATATAAATGGGAAAAAAAATAGTTTTCTAACATTTTTGGATTTGCGGCTTTGAAATAGCTTGTTTGCGTATCTCTTGGAATATGAATCAATACCCATGCAGTTCTTTCTTCTTGCGAGGGAGTTTATATGATTTTATGCCTGATTTTATCATGTTTTGTTTTTTATTTTGATGCTTTACCAAATTAAAGAAAAGGAGAAAGGAGAAAGGAGATAAATTTAAAAAACCTTAAACAAAATTAAAATAAAAGACCAAGTTTAGAAATTGGTACCTTTTTTCTTGCTCTTCGACGAGGTGGTGGTCAGAGTGCCTTTTCAGAACGGAGTTCCACCTTGTGAAATGATTTGAGAAAAGAGGGGTGATCAGACTGCCTTTTCGAAGCAAAATTCCTATTCAATTAGATAATTTTCTTAGGAAAAAACTAAATTAATTTTTAGATTAATTACAAATTAATTTTGAGACTTCACACGCCCCGATTTTGTCCTTTATTAGATCAAAGAGAACTAAAAAAAATAAGAAATATTGGTAAAAGAGGGAAAGAAGAAATCAATTAGTGATAATTCAACCTAAAATGATTTTGGTGCCTAGAATTAGGTGAGGGAGGCTCTCTATTTATAATAGAGGCTTTGGGGGGGGGGGGGGGGTGTCGCTCCCTAGAGATGGCGAAACCAAGGCCCAAAGGGGGCGGCAGCCTTGGCTGCCAAGAGTGGCAACCCAAGCTGCATCCTCCAAGCCAAGGCGGCACCACCCTTTGGCTTGGGAGGGCAGCAATGATTCTCCCTTAGGGTGGCAGTGAGAGGCTCAGGCCCGCTCTGATGTCTTCTGAGTCCATCCGTGAATGGCTCGGGTTTCGGTTAGTGTCGTTCGGCTTGGCACAAGACTAAGGAGTGTAAAAAATCAGTGTTCACAGCCTCCTCATCACGATTGTTCATTTTGGATGTTAGATGTGATTTTAGTGAACCAAACTATTTCTGTCTGTTTGAAACAAAATAAATGCTTTCTGGGTGCACTTCTAAGTATTTAGAGATGTGCAGGTCTGATTTGCCAAGCTTTGATCAACTTTTTATTTTTCTGATTTTTTTTGCTAAATAAGAACATCTCAGGTCGAATTCAGACAAATGGTAGCTCTTCATTCTGACTTGAAATGGTCTGAAATTGTATCTTTCCTTGTTTTCGGCCAAGTTAAGGACGTGATGGTCATTTTTGAAGTTCTCAAAGGGGATGAGGTTCCCACTTTTCTTTCACTTTCATTTTCACTCTCATCCTTCTATCTCTAGCTTTTTGTCATGACCCAAACCAGGGAGCCGTGACGGTTCAAGGATACGAGATACGCCTGTGGCTATCGATACCTCGATGAACCCCTGATATAAATTAGCTCATACAACCAATACAATTTACATGCCTTTAAATTACATCTAGGTCTATTTCTTATGCTCATTACCCTATTCATACCATTAGTCCATGTTGCCTACCATTTTATGCCCAACTCATACATATACATTATGCCAATATTCTGCCGAAAATCCGGCAGAGTTTCCTCTGAATTTTTAACATGCCAACTTGCCATTTACTAATTAAACACTTCCAAATATTATTTCTCAACTCAACTCCATCTCCACATCCTCAACTCATCCACGTAACTGCAAAACATGAACCATCATCAATATCATACCTGCTTTAATACCAAATCTAAGCAACTATACCATCATACACATATACACACATAGATAAATACATACATATCAATCTAAATACTCATACTTTGGATTACAGTACCATAGAGCTACTAGACTGAATTTGGATAAAAGACCAACTTATAATATTTACATATATATGTCAAATGTCCACGGCGAAGAAAGAGAAGCCTGTGGAACTCGAACCTCACCGTCATCTGAAAAGATTTAAAACTGCGGGGGTGAGTATAAAATACTCAGTAAGTAATTATATACAAAAATGCATGAAGATTATATACCATTAAAGCTGAGCCGAAACCTGAAAGGGTTAGGAGCAATATAGCAAAGGATAGAACAAATAGTACTGAAAATATGTGGTAACATGTGATGAACTATAAGTATAGCATATGAGAGGTTCACTATTTGGTGAACGATAATAACATGTAGTATGAGTCACATCACATATGATATAACAGGTAAATAGGGCTAAATATGTCCAATATACACAATTGTGCTAGCAAATATATATATGACGCAATAGCGTGAAACCAATAGTTACGTTAGAGTGATCGGCTCTTACGACTAGAGAATATAACTCCCCTCTCTAGCAAGGGTCAAATAAGATACCAGTGTGCACGGTTGACGGATAATCCCGCTACCCGTCGTAGTAGCCCTGTTATAATACCATATGTAAAAGTCTCATGTAATAGGCATAAGTTCACAAATATGTTCCAATTTCACATATAACCACTCATTTCTAGGTTACAAATATTATATAGGCATGCTGGCCAAAGTTAAGAAACGGGCCCGCCAGGGCCCAGTTTCGCTAGTGCAAATGACAAGTTAAATTACGAGTCCGTTTTAGGATTTTTGAGCAGTTTCTGGTTCTCTATATTATAAACATATTTAGGTAGACTATTTGATATCAATTTGAAGCTTAGGGATAGAGAAAAGGTTTGGGCCAAGTATCGGGTTAAAATACCTTCTAGGTTTCAAATTATTTCAATCGGAAGTATAGGTCAATTTTAGTCAGTTCGGAGGGTCATTTTAGGTGCCAATTGGACGTTTCAAATGAAATTAGGGTTTTTATGTATCCAACCAATTCAAATGCATATGTTATGCCATATGATATATAAATGCAATAATTGTATATAAATACTTACTTTCAAAGCTTAGCCAAGGCACGTAGCTCCTAGCTAGCCGAAGACCCCCTAACGGATGTGACGACTGCCCGACTTGTCCTTTCCTCGGGAGGCTCACCTATATTTATATATTTACTCTCTGTAAGACTTTAATTCATCACATATACATACAATTCACATCAAATACATACATATACCAAATCAAAGGTCATATATCCTTTCAAATAACAAATTTACCCTTTTTGCACATATAAGCCATTCGGCCAAAGCCTAACTTAGGCTACCAATATTTAAATCTCATATTCTTTAGTTCACATATATATCAATATATTGAAGCAAGTTTGGGCTTACGTTCAAGCCTAGGTTTCATGCCAAAGTATTTTGAACTTTATAGGTCATAAAGACCTAAATTCAATCCAAACTCAAATCAAGCATGCTAATCACTTCCTATATGCATCAAATACCTATCAATCAAATACATTACTCACATTTAACAAATTGTACACAAAAATCACCTTATAACCCTAACCCTAGTTCACTAACCATTCGGCCTAAGGAGGGCTTGGTCACCTAAACTTAATTTTTCCAATTCAACTTCATAATTCATCAATTAAACACATCAAATTAACAATTCTAAGCTCAATTACATTTAATCAAATCAAATTCCTCACTTTTGCCCTAATTAGGTTCGATGAAAAGGGGTTTTCTCAATCCATTATTAATTTTCCCAATTCCACTAATAATTAACTAATTCAAGTTACCAATTACACGTCTAATCAATCAATTTCACCAAACCAAGCCAATTTCCAACTTTCCCCCAACCTAGGGCATTCGGCCAAAGGGGGTTTTCTCCTTTTGCGTTTGTTTTTTCAATTTTAAGCATTCAAATATCAATTCACCATGTCAATTAAAGATTCAACCATTCAATTGCAGAATTTTACAAGAAATTTTACACCTAAACCCTATCCCCCAATTCGGTTACAAGGTCCATTTCAAAATTGAAATTCAACCTCAATTTAAACATTCAATTAACATCAATTGAATCTATTTAACAACATTTATAATATCAATTATTCCATTAAATACAAAAATCACATTTCCCCTAATTTTTCCCCCATTCATTTCGGCCACATTGCAAATTCCCCAATAGATGTTTAATTCCTCAATTTAACCATCCAAACAATATTTAAATATCAACCAATCATTAAACAACCAGAAATTTAAACTCACCTTCAGAATTTCTTGAATGGACGAAACCTAGACCTCTCAAACTCCCAACCAAAATGAAATTTGAGCTATGCTTGAAGAAATGGATGCTATTGATGATAATCTTCACTCAAACTTAAGAAAATTTCTCCAAAGTTTTGATTTCTCTTTAATGGTCAAACTAAGAGGAAGTTTTTTTCTTCTTTCATTTGATGCTCATGGTTTTGGATGGAGAGAAGAAGAACATGCAGAATTATTTGGAGTATTTTATTAGTTAGTGGAGATTTTCCACACAATCACCTATATCCAATCTCACAAAGTGAACTTTGCAACCTATACATGCATCCCTTGGATTAAAATGCACCA
Organism: Aleurites moluccanus; assembly: GCA_948193065.1. Classification (NCBI taxonomy): domain Eukaryota; kingdom Viridiplantae; phylum Streptophyta; class Magnoliopsida; order Malpighiales; family Euphorbiaceae; genus Aleurites; species Aleurites moluccanus. Next base: position 7,178 of record CANXYC010117940.1, on the reverse strand, counting down.
ATACTTTGTTCCATTGAATCATGATGAGTGAAAATGCTATTTACTCCCTCCTCTTACACTTTTGCTTTAATTGGGTCCTTATAAAATATCAATTAAATCCCTAATTTTTATTTCTTTTTGCAAATAAGTCCTACATTTTTGTAACCTAATTTGGCTATTTTATTTTTATTTATTTAATTTATTATCATTATTTTATTTTATCCAAACAATCAATTAGCAATCAAATACACATGTAAGAACATCAAAATAATTTCAAATAAATTAATAGAAATTCCCGAAGGTCCTTGACTATACTAGGCTCGGTTATGACTTGGTGTTACACTTTCTTTCTCTAAAAGGTTTTCCTTCTTCTGTATGACTTCAACTTCGGGTAGTGCTGCGAGCAATAGGAGACATCATAGATATGAGGCCCCTCGGGACAATCCATACCTTGAAAATCTGTTGCAGAAGCCAAAACAACATGTCTCTTGGGATGGCAAGATTGAGATATTTTTTCAACTCTTTTTTTTTCATTATTCATTTTTTCTTTTTCTTTTCCTTTTTTTTTTCTCTCTTTTTTTTAATAAATGCATAAAGACAACCATGCTTAGGAACATAGGTGCTAGGTCGAATTTAGCTTATCTGGCAAATGCTTTATCTGTCGAAACCCTAGTAAAGCCCTTACTAAAGCCCACTGGCTTTGCATCTTTTCTGAAAATCAAGACATCCCCTGAGAGTAATGTAGCCTTGATCAAGGCACTAGTTGAGCGGTGGTGGGATACCACAAATACTTTCCATTTTCTATGCAGGGAGCTGACAATTACTCTGATTATCCTGTCGATGCTGACTGGTCTTCATTTTGGGACTCATCACCTTGATATTTGCTCAGATTAGAGGATCACTTTTACTTCTGAGGATATGGTTCAACTTATAGGTCAGGATCCTCCTCAGGATTGTATATCGATGCCCCGCACTTAGCTTTAGGCTCGCTTAAAAGAGATGGAGCCTTTTATTAAAGAGATATTTGATGTTGAGGTTATAGCCAGATTGATGATGCTGATTCTGGTGAGATGCACATTTGGCCATACCCATTGAGACACTGTTAATATGAATATATTGTCGAGTCTGATGGACTTGATTATATTAGGTGAGTATGATTGGGTTGGCGCTATTCTGAGCACCATGTACCAAAAGATTTTTGATCTGTCTCGGGAAGCTTTCAATTCTTACGGAGAGACTTACTTCATCTGGGAGGTATGCTCTGCACCTTTTATTTGAATATTTGCTTAGTCTTTCTGCTTGAATGTTTGAATTAGGTATGAGCTTACAAACACTTTTTGATGTTTGCCTCTGCTCTCAGTAGCACTAGGCTAGATGTATTCCCCGTTGGTATTCGGTGGAATAGGGAATATTGGACTAGTTTAGATTTACATGAGTCCAGGATGATTCGAGCATTTTTTGGCAGCCTTGATACCTTTCAGGTACTTTCTGACTTTATTTGTACTCATATTTCATACTTTTTATTCACAACAAATCATTTTTTGTAGGTTCAGCCGAAACCTTATGTCAACAGGATATAATTGATGCTCGAAAAGCTTGATCTATGCACCACCCTGGCTTGTTCTTAACTATTGCTTTGCTTTCCATATCATAAGTTATATTACTTGGGAGAAAGGTTCAGAGTTCAGACTATCAGTAGGTGGATGGTCCCAGTGCATCCACTAATTGACATGAGATGGATATGGACATTCGGGTGGCAGATGAGGCTTATAATGGTCTTCCAAGTAATATGTATGTGAGTCATCGGGATGACTATGTGACATTCTATCGTACTCATCTGATGGGCCCTATTGGTGATCTATATAGGCATTTACAGTGCCCATTTGATGTTGCAGGACCTTTTTTTGTTAGATCTATCCCAGTACATAATGTGGGTGCATCTGTGGGTCCTTCTTCAACTGATCCTAGTGTCGGCCTCGAGATCCAGACTGATTCTGATAGGGTCCCTTTGGGTCCTAATTACTGGCTTATTAGGGATATTTCTTACAATGATGACACTGGTGAGATGCAGATATACCATGTTCCAGATGTGGTCCATCATTTGACACTGATTTCTCCCAACAATCCCAAGATATGTTCATGTTTAACTCTTGATTTTTCTTTTGGAAATGATCCTTAGCAAAGCATTTCTGATCTCGTCTTCTCATTTTTGCAAATTATATTGAGTAGGCCTGTCATAATTATCGTATAGGGCGCAAATGGAGTAGGCTTTAGCATGCATGCTGACTCGTCTTGAGTTTCAAGCTGACCGATCTCGCCCACTAGAGGACCCCGTCGGCACCATCGAAGAGACTAATAGTTCGCCTGAGCTTTTCCTTTTCTTGTTCTTGCTTTTGCTATTTATTTTTTCAAATTATGATGTATGGATGACATTATATATGTATGGCGTTATGTATGCATGAAATTTTATGACTTTTCTACCAGACTTCTTATGTAATAAATGCAAACTTATGCAGATTATACGATGCTGTGAAATGTTATGCAATTTTATATCTAAAAATGCAACTAAATGAAATCAAATACACTGAAATGCCCTAAAATGCCTTAAAATGCCTCTTGAGACCCTAATTTTTTAAATTTTTGCAAAATTTTGAGAATTTCTGCATAGGAAGAGGCGTTGGCGCCAGCTAGAGAAGGTAGTGCTACTAGTCGGTTGTGCCGCCCTTGCACTTGGCAGCGCTGCCGGCTGCCTAGAGCGGTGCCACCCACAGTGGGTAGCGGCTCCGAACTATTCCAATGCGCCCCAGCCCATTTTCAGCATTTTTTCTATAAAAGGGGCTCCACTTCTTCTTAAAAAGTCACTATATTTTGTACCTTTTTATTTCATTGTTTCTACTCAAAATGAAGCCCTAATATAGTCATCATATGTTTTTGTGGACTAAGAACCTTGATAAGGTCGAAAAAATTAATTTGTATAAGTATAGGGTCAATTCTGTTTTGACTATGAGAGGTGAGAAAGTGGACTGGGATTTTCTTAAGGCCTGTTTAAGATTTTGGGACCCTATAGACCATGTGTTCCGATTTGGAGCTAGCATAGAAGAGATGTGCTCCACTTTTGAAGAATTTAGTGCCATCCTTGGTAACAACCCAGATGCTGCCCTAGCTATTCCTAAATACCAGATAGGGTATTTTCACTCTTTTAGGAGGCTTCTAGGGCTGAGTCATGAGCTAGCCAGCTCTATTGTGGTGGAGGGTCAGATTAATTTGACAGCAGTCATGATGGAATTTTAGTATCCAGAAGATCTAGGAGACAGGCTGAGACAGAAGTGTAGGATGACTGCTTTGGTTCTATGTTTGACTGCTAGATGCCTATTCTTCGGTTCACCTGGCTGGGAAGATATTCAAGTGGTGGAATTGATTGCTCAGATGGAACGAGGCTCTACTATTACCAGTCTGATTTTGACAAAGACCTTGCATAGTCTAGATGACAACTATAGAGTTGAAAGGCTCGGTCTATTAGCCTAGTCATACTACAGGTAAAAAAAAAACACTATATACTTCCTCTTTTCTTCTTATTATTATTCAGGTTTCTTTTTTCCAATCACCCCTTATTCCTTTCAGGTTTGGCTTAGAGATCATCTTCGAGTAGTGGACCCCCCCGATAGGATGCCATATTATGTTACTCAGTACTGGATGCAGAGAACCATGATCTGCTTTGACTCAGAAAAGAAATGGATTTCCTGGATTCTAGAATTGGGCTCTGAAGATCTGCTTTGGAATTGTCCCTGGTATGGGATTGACTCATTTATCACTATGAGCTATGGGTACAGGATGGTCTACCTGTTAGGCATCTCTATAACTTCATTTTATCAAGAGACCAAAGTTCTGATGAAGATGGGTCAGTCTCAAGGTTCTCCTCTCACTAGAGCTGTGTTTCATACTTCTTTAATTACTGGAATTATTTCCTAGGCCATAATGAATGGCTGGAGATGATCCATGCGCTTTTTGCAACTTGCTGTCTTATTTGGTAAATTGGGGGATTATGATGCTTGGTTTATCATGGAAGTATGGCCTATTGAGAAGATTAGGCGGGTAATCTTGATCACAGAACTGGAAGCAGACATGGAGATTGAGGATGTTGGGACAGAGGGGGTAGCAGGACCAGAGGTGATTGCTATGGCTGAGGATAGAATTGGATTGGACGCAGAGGTAGTTGCTGCAGACGATGGGGATCTCGATGACATGAGAGATATTCATCCTAGGAGGAGGCGGACTTAGACATTGACTATTTTGGATTTTGTCTTTTAGATTCTGTTTACACTTCTCTTACTCTTTTTTTTTTTTCATGCTGAGATTTTGTTTTATATTCATTCATATTTGGAAACCTGGATTAGACATCCACTCTTTAAAAATGAAAAAAATAAGATGGAATTTTTTTGGACTTGTACAATAACTTGATTTTGACAGATGAGATAAGAAAGAACATAAATTTTGACTTTTAAACAAAACTGGATTAAATAAAATTGGACTTTGGCTTATCATGACATGAAATCCAATTTAAAACAAGGGCACATTTTTTTTATTTTCTTCTTTTTTTTTTTTTAAAAAAAAAGGCTCTTACTTTTGCCTGGGTTGCCTTTTCGGGGTTTTAACTCGCCAAACAGGCAAATGAATCAAATAAAATAATGCAGTTATGTGGCACAAAATAATATTTTTATTATCAATTGGATCGTGCCCAAAATAGGCTACCTATGTATCTCCACAACATAATAGTTACTTTGTTATATTATGCCCTTTTCTTCTTTAAGAGAATCAAGTCCACGTAGTTCTTATTCATGAAATGCATCATAAAACAAAAATTACACAAAATATCTCTTTAACCAATCGAGATTACAAGGATTTGAAAACTCATTCTCGTCTAAATCCATAAGTATAACGCCTCCTCCGGACAAAATCTTCTTGAGCACATATGGGCTGGCCAAATTAGGTCTAAACTTTCCTCTTGGATCGTGAACCGAAGCTCTGATTTCTTTCAACACCAAAATGCCTTCCTCCAGTCGTTTATCAGTTACTCTATTATTGAAATGTCAGGCTAGTCTTTGCTGATCCCCCTGAATATGATAAAGTGCATCCATCCTTTTTTCATTGATAGCATTCAACTGGTCATACTATCCTTTAATCCATTTCACTAAGATGATTTTCCCGCATAACTATTGTGGAGTGGATTTGCACTTTAATTGGAAGTACTGCCTCCATCCCATATACTAAAGAATAAGGAGTTGCCCCTGTTGGTATGTGAATGGAGGTCTGGTATCCCTATAATGCAAATGGAAGACATTCATGCCAGCTTCTGTGATTGGTGATCATTTCCTGCAGAATGGTTTTGATAGTTTTGTTAGTAGCTTCAACTACCTCATTGGTTTGAGGACGATAAGGAAAAGACTGATGATGTTGAATCTTTTCCCTTTTAAGCAAGTTTATTACTTCATTTTGAAAATTAGATATGTTATCAGTGATGATCTCAAAGGGCAATCCAAACCAATAAATGATGTTAGTTTGAATAAAGTGTGCTACCTTTTTAGAATTCAACAACTGATAAGAGGCTGCTTCTACCCATTTTGTGAAGTAATTTATTGCCACCAAAATATATTCATGCCCATTCAAGAATTTTAGACTGATGTGCCCTATAAAATCAATGCCCCATGTAATAAAGGGCCAAGGAGTTGCAGTCGGGTGCAAAGGGATAGAAGGTCGCTTCTGGTGCTTTGCAAATATTTGACACTTGTGACTTTTCTGCACAAACTTGGTACAATCCTCATTCATTGTAAGCCAATAATACCCTAGATTTGTGATTTTTCTGGCTAACACAAAACCATTCATGTGTGGGCCTTCCTTACCACCATGTACCTATTCCATAATTTATTAAGCTTCCTCTTCTGTTGCGCATCTGAGGTGGATGTTGTCCCAAGCTCTCTTATACAACACATCACCATTTGGTATGAAATTACTAGCCAATTGTCTTATGGTTCTTCGATCTGATTTGGATACCCCTTCCGGATATTGCTCATTTCAAAAAAAATTGAGTATGCCCCAAGACCATGGCTTACCGTCGGCTAGCTAAATTTGCATACATGTTGTATCATAACCCGACTGCCTTCATACTTTAATAGCCATAAGACATGCAATCTCATTTCCCATCATGTTTATCATGGAGGCTAGGGTTGCCAAAGCATCAACAAACTGATTCTTAGCTCGAGGTAAGTAATGGAAAGATAGTTCATGAAAATTTTTAGCTAGGTTAGTTACACGTTGATGGTAAGGAACCAAATGCTCTTCCTTTATCTTTCATTTACCAATAGCTTGTGAAACGATTAAATTAGAGTCCCTATAGACCTCTAGATAATCAATCCTCATATTAGTGGTAACCTCCAGACCATATATGCAAATCTCATATTCAGCTTCATTATTTGTCACCTCATACCCATCTGGTATGACTAGTACTATCCCAGTACCATAACTCTTATTGTTAGCTTGTAACATCCTAGGTGAAACCTTAGCACCTAAACCCTAGTTGGAGACCCTAACCCTAGCCCCTCAACCCTAGTTGGAGTTAGGGGTGTTTATATGTGGTTGATTGTTATATGTGTAGTATGATTTAATTGATGTGTTTATATGTGATAGATAGTTATATGTGTTATAGGATTTATTTGATATGTTTACATGAGTGATTGATTGATATATATGTTATATGATTTATTTGATGTGATTACATGTGTGTTTTATTGCTAATTAATTATTTGGGGAAAATAAATTGAGGATAATAAAATAAATAAATAAAATAAAATAACTCAATTGGGTTAGAAAAATAATAGCACTTGATTGCAAAAGGAAATAAATAGGAGGGACTTACTTGGAAGTTTGTAGGACTTAATTGGGATAAAAGAGATGGAGGGAGGAGTTAGTGGCAATTTGGTGCATCATGATCCAATAGAACCATGTATTGGTGCATCTAAATCTAATGGATGTATGTGTAGAGCTCAAAGTGAGCTTTGTGAGATTGAAGCACTAGATTCCTAGCCAAAATCCCACTAACTTATATTTTAATCACCAAAATTCTGAATTTTTGTCAAACTTCTTCCCAAACCGTGTTCCCTCTCCAAAAACCAGAAAATCCTTTCTTCTCCTTCAATTTGGTTCGG
>CANXYC010117898.1:0-13806 GCA_948193065.1 Aleurites moluccanus | reverse complement strand
TTCACCCAACCTTATTATTTTTCCAAATAATAACAATAATTAGGAGTGATTCATTGATATTCCCTTCCTCGTGGGAACGATACTTACTCATCATTATTACTTGCCACGCGACCTGTATACTTGCAGTACCGCAAAGTCGCAACAATTTCTATAGTTAATTTTGGTAGATTAGTGTTTGTATGGTTTTAATTTATGGTTTTCAATACTTTTCTTTTACAAATTTGAAAGAAAAATCAATTAGAATGGAAGAAATGGCTCACTGCAAAGGAAGAACACCAAATGGGCAAAAAAATTTCCTAAGGTACTTTTATATTGTAGGACAAAATTGATAAATTACACTTTTGGTCCTCCAATTTTTTGAAATTTGCTTTTGGTCCTTTTTCGCTCGGTAAATTATTCCAAAAATTTTGTCGGGAATTGAAATTCAAAGTGAATGTTTAAACATCTTATTATTATTATTATTAATTAATAAAATAGTTTCAGAGTCATTCTAAAACTCGGACTGTCAAATTTTTACTATTCACCGAAAGTACCATTTGCTCGCTTTATCAGTGTTTTTTAATATTTTTCTCATATTTCTTTTTACTGTATTCACACATGAATATACTTTATCATTAACCCTCAATCTTAATTCAGAAATTCATCCGTCGACCGTACCGCTATTTTTACAGTAGCGATATTGGTATCGACGTTTTCTGAAAAATTTTCTCGTTTTCACTCTAACTGCATTTCTAAAATTATATTTGGTCATTTCGATGATTTTAATCTACATACTGAGAACTTTATCATGCAAATGAGTCAGGAATTTCTAGGGTATTACACATACACTTGTTAGATACCACACAAACATAAGATACACATAACTGTCTATACCCTGAATTGTACCCCATGGAGCTCTAAGAGATTATACATATGACTCCATAAACACTAATTACATGGAGTCCTTAGTGTTCCAAGTGCGGAGGAGAAAGTGACTTGGGAACAACTTCTATTTATTCTTTCCTGAAAAATAATAAATAACCACATAATGAGTATAAACATACTCAGTGAGTCATAAACATATTATTATATACAAGGTTACGATATCAATTAATGAAACAAATAATATTAATTTGGGTCACATATGTCAATGGCTTAGTAGTCCAAATAAATATGAACATAACAGATACAGGGCCTTATGAAATAACTCATAAAATAACTTGTGAAATACATAAGGTTGATCAAACCTTATGACTAGGATATTAGCCCCTTCCTAGCAAGGGTCCAAGTAAAAAGTATTCATTATGCATAATGTTGATGGTACTTACCCACTACCCCATTGGTCCGGCAGTTATGTTATGTCATGTCATCATATATTTTAGCAAGTTATGGTGTAATACTTATGATCATATAGTATGGTATTTATATAGGAAATATCAAATAATAGTCATTAGTCAACAAAGAAAAAGGTTTCGATACGAATGATGACAATAAGCAAATGGATTTAATAATTCAAGGAATGGTTACAATATGTATAATAATATATTTATGACTCGCCTTAGCCTTTAAACTCCACATTTTCAACTTCTATCTCTTTAATCCAATAATATAGCACCTATAGTCTCCACTTTATCTTTATTATTCATTCGATGTTACATATTTAATTAACCTCAATTTAGATACCAATTAACATGAAATTATATTAATTATACTTATATTTAAGAAATTCCTAAAATCCTCAATTTCTAGGGTTTACTTATATGGAAAACCCTTACTGGTGGTCTGTGTTCTTTTAATCATATCTCTCTCTAGACATATCCAATTGCTTTAATTCATTTTTCTACTTAAACTAGACATATGAGACTACTACCTATTCAAATTTCAGGTCAATATGTGTACTACATCATTCTCAATAATTCGTCAAAATTATACCTATTGTCTTACACTTCATATCCAGTTAGACTCCATTTCCATGCCTATAACTAAATCAGTGTTCATCCAAATGAAAACCCATTTTACAGACACCTATATCACATATAAAGGAACATTTTTCATATTTAATACTTTTCCTAATTTAGACTCTAAGGTCCTCATATAAACATAATACAATACCCTTTTCCTGTTTATCTGTCAATATGGACAGGTAACACTTATAGCTTAGTATCTCTCAAAATACAAATCCAATTCTAAAACTCTTTTACAGACCTCTAGATAAGATATAAATTCATCCTTTAATTATGTTGAACACTTTACCTAATTCAATCTCTATTGTTCTCCAAAATAAAAATACAGTAGTATTTTTCAAAAACTCTACATCCGAGCTAGTCACAGTCTTTATTTAATATATCCTTATTCACTTCTAATTTCATGAATTCTTATACATTAATATATATAACACATATTCCTAAAACTTTTATATTTTACATTTTCCCAAATTCATTCATTTAGTCCATGAAATCTGAACTACAACTTTCTAACCTAAACTGTTTTCATAATTCTTTAAAACTCTAATTCATCCTTTAACTTCTTTCATATTCCTTTGATTACATAATTCAATTAAATAAATTCATTAACTATTCTAGCTATAACACTTATAGAATAAATTAAAAAACAAGTTGAGAACCTTACCTTAGATGAAGCCTCTCATCCTTTCTCTTCCAAGCATAGCAATTCCATAAATTTTTCCTTGAACGTTTTTCTTATCTAATCTTTGCTTGCTTAAACATTTGGTTTCTATGGAAGGAAATTTGGGAAAATATTTTTGAAAGTTTTTCTATGGATGGTTTGACCATTAGATGTTCAATTGTTATCCATCTCCTTCCTATTTATACTAAGCTAATGGAAATGTTGAAAAATGGAGAAAATTTTAGAATTTGGGCATTTGTCAAATTTTCATAAATTGGTGGGAAAATCTTCAATAAAAATCCCATTTTATTTATCCCTTTTGCCAACCACTCCAAGTATTTTTCTTGGAGAACTCTATATTTTATGGATTAAAATGATATTTAGCTTGGTGGGTCCCACAAGTTTGGATAATTATATTTTTGCCCATAATTTTTCATATTTATACTTGTAACCATAAATCTTTTTAATTCCTTTCAATGGAATCCTTAAATTCCATCCATTAAAGTTCTATGAAACCTTATATTTCCTATTATACCTTAGTTCAACTTAATAACTCAACATCTATAGCTAAAATTTTTTTTATACCAAACTCGTTTCAGCAAAACTCCGTAAATAGAAAATTTATATTTCCTTAATTTTTCTTTTATTCCATATCCATTTTCAATCAGTCTTAATACTATATTTACTTCCATCTTGTTTTTAATTGGACCATAATCCATTTAAATTAAATCATGTAAAAGAAATTTGAATAAATACTGGTTGTTTGTGTTTTTTTAACCATATCTCTCTCTAAACTTATCAAATTGCTTCAATTATATTTTCTACTTAAACTAGACATATGAAAGTACTACTTATTTAAATTTTTAGTCAATATGATTACTACATCATTCGCAATAATTCATCAAAATTATACCTATTGTCTTGCGGTTTATATCCGGGCAAACTCTATTACTAAGCCTATAACTCAATCAATGTTTATCCAAATAAAAAACCATTTTACAGACACTTATATCACATATAGAGGTATATTTTTTTTTCATATTTAATATTTTTTTTAATTCAGACTCTAAGGTCCTCGTATAAACATAACACAATACTCTTTTCCTATTTATCTGTCAATATGGACAGGTAGCACTTATAGCTTAATATATCTCAAAATACAAATTCAACTCTAAAACCCTTTTACAACCTCTAGATAAGACATAAATTCATCCTTTTAGTTTACCCAATTCAGTCTCTAACGTTCTCCAAAATAAAAACACATAGCATTTTTCAGAAACTCTACATCCAAGCCAGTCACAATCTTTATTTAATATCTCCTTATTCACTTCGAATTTTATAAATTCCTTTTACATTAATATGTATAACACATATACCTAAAACTTTTATGTTTTTCATTTTTCAAATTCATTCATTAGTTCCATGAAATCTGAACTACAACTTTTTAACCTAAACTGTTTTCAGAATTCTTTAAAACTCTAATTCATCCTTGAACTTCTTTCATATTCCTTTGATTATATAATTCAATTAAATCAATTCATTAACTATTATAGCTATAACACTTACAGAATAAATTAAAGAACCAAGTTAAGAATCTTGTCTTAGATGAAACCTCTCTTCCTTTCTCTTCCAAGCATAGTAATTCCATAAATTTTTCCTTGATCATTTTTCTTATCTAACCTTTCCTTGCTCAAACATTTGGTTTTTATGGAAGGGAATCTAGAAAAATATTTTTAGAGGTTTTTCTATGAATGGTTTATCTATTAGATGTTCAATTGGCTATCCATCTCCTTCCTATTTATACTAAGCTAATGGAAAGGTTGAAAAATGGAGAAAATTCTAGAATTTGGGCATTTATCAAATTTCCATCTTCAATAAAAATCCTACTTTTCTTATCCCTTTGGCCAACCACTCCAAGGATTATTTATTGGAGAATTCTAGATTTTATGGATTGAAATGACAATTGACTTGGTGGGTCCCACGACTTTGGATAATTATACTTTTGCCCATAATTTTTCATATTTACACTTGTAACTATAAATCTTTTTAATTTCTTTCAATTGAGTCCTTAAACTCCTTCCATTAAAGTTCTATGAAACCTTATATTTCCTATTATACCTTAATTCAACTTTATAACTCAATATCTATTGTTAAAGAATTTTTATACCAAACTCGTTTCGGCAAAACTCCGTAAATCAAAAAATTTACATTTCCTTAATTTTTCTTTTATTCCATATCTATTTTCAATCACTCTTAATACTATATTCACCTCCATCTTATTTTTAATTAGACCATAATCCATCTAAATTAAATCATGTAAAAGAAATTTGAATAAATTAATTGTCAAAAATTCCTTAGAAATTAAGAACCGATAATTATCTCAAAATAGGATTTTCTTATCAGTTTCTTTTCCTTCACTATCCATTTGCCTTTCTAACTTCATATAAATCCTCAAATTATTTTTTCTTAATAATTTACGATCCTAATTTAAGATATTCTTAATAAATTTTTAGTAAAGAATTTCTTAAAAATATTATAAAAATTTATTACCGTTAATACTGTCTATTATCGTTCTTAAAATTCTTCTGTAAAAATTTTCCTTGAACATTCTCTTTATACCTCCTTAAACTAATTTGACTCATTTATTCTTCTGCTAACTTCTTATCCATTGCTATAATTCATTTACATCCGTATAGTCTTTTATATAGTCTTCTAGGGTGTTACACAATCGATAGGAAATATTGCCAACTTTATCCATAATCTCAAATGACCCAATGTAACCTAGTGATAGCTTCCCTATCACACCCCAAAACTAAAAGTGTGATAGTCCTAGGGCAAAGGTAGGCTTAAGGCCATTATAAACCCATAGAACCCAAACATGGATCAACAATCATCAATAATATTCTATAACTATGCAATATACTTCAATAGATAGATAAACCATCAATACAATATCACTTATTCCTTATTGATCAAAATACAAAATAACATCATCAATAAGGAATAAGGATTACCAATAAACTCAATCATATCTCAATTCTAATACAATTCAATATACAGAGCTATTACGATTAGTATTCCAAAATAATACAAAACATCATATAATTATCAAGTCAATACATTAGCTTCTTGGAGAGAGAAAATAATCAAAAAGTTTTGTCTATCCTATCAACAAGTTCTTTAGCACCTAAAATCCACAATAGAAAAAAAAAATGAGTTGAAAACTCAATAAGTTATGAAGATACAATAATATTTAAGGTTTTACATTGATTGATCAAAGAATGGATCAAATTCAATTATATATATATATATATATATATATAACAATAGTAACAATCGTTTATGAACAATAAGAATAGATTTAATAATATATATTTACGTGTCTACAAAGAAATGACACCCATCAATGTGATGATAGAACAATCATCAAATCCATACCATCCATCCATCGAGATACTACGATCTCATACCATATGTATGCTTGATCAGAACATACGTCCTAGGGCCAATAGGCCTCCCGTAGGTAAAGCCACTGATACAATTTGACTTTATCAGCTAGGTTATTGGTGCACACAGTCCAATGGTTTCTCCCTCATTGGAAGGGTGTTCTAATAGCCATATAATTAATATAATAAACAATGGGTGGGTCTAGAGACCTCACATTATCAATATCATTAACAATATTAAATAGGTTTTCAATAATCCCATATGACCCAAATGGTCTTTCAAAGGTAATACATTTCAATGATGGCCTAAGGCCTAATGATATTACAATATCAAAAATAATAATATTCAATATGAAATTTAGTCCAAGAACAATGACTAAACTTCATTCAAGAACAATATTAGCAAGTGTGGATTTCATAACAAAGAACAAATTATCCCATAACTTAACTCAAATCCAAAGTAAATAGCTCATCTATCTCCACAATCAACAATCCTTAAGTCCTTGGGTTCACCAAGCCTAAAACAATAAATTCTCAAAAATGGGTCAATTAGGGTTTCCTTCCCCAAATTCATAACACAAAGAATTCTAGGATTTTATACCATTTAGTACTCAATAAAATGATTTATAATACCAATTAAACCATTAAATGAAGAATTGTAGAAATTATGAAAAAGAATTACTATTCACATAAAACTATTAAATCTCACAACTCCTATATCAATCATAATCAATGGCAATAAATGCACATAAAAGGCTACCTACAACTTATAAACTGTAATACCCTATAAATTCCTAACTCATGTGCATGAATAAATTCTCAATATGTGGTCCATTACTCTTGAATTGATAGGAAATAATTTTAGAAACACAGTTAGAAAGTAAATTTGACACTTTTCTGGAAACTAGCGGTGTCAGGACATTGCCGAGAAATTAGCAGTCCGGTCAACAAAAGAATTTCTGAAGTTGGCTTAGGGATAAAATATGACCATAATTTATGTGTAATTTTGGTAAAAAGAAAGAAGTAAAAATCATTTAGGAATACTGAAAGTAAAGAATGGCATTTTGGTAAATAAAGGATAATTCAAGGTGAATAGTGGAAATGGGTCAGTCGGAGTTACAGAATGACTCCAGAACTATTTTTATAAATAAGAATAAATTCAAATAAGCATATTTCCTTTTTTACACTGGTAGCAAAATCTTAACAGAACTTTCAGAATAAATTTTAGAAGATTTAAGGACCAAAATGCAAAAATTAAAACTTGAGGGATTAAGTTGTAATTTGGCACTCATTTTTGTCTTATATGGTCTATAAAATTCATGGATGTAGCAGCTCTTCTTCTCCATTTTTGTTCTTCCATTGTCGTTTCTTCACCTTTCATTTCTTTAATTCATAACTTCTTCATTTCTTAACCAAATTCAACAAAATTTGATAGAAAACTTATCTACTCAATTAGCTTAACTCAATTCTAGCCTTAATTTGTTGATTGGAGCAAAGGATTGAGAGGCCTATTGCTTTGAAATTTCGGCCATGGAAGAGCTTAGAGGTAAAGTAGTTCATTTGTTTAGTTTGATTAATGTTTTAGTGATTATTTAGGTTGAATTGAATGGGTAATTAGTTTAATTGCATTAGATTATCAATAATTGAGAGTAATTGCAATTTGAATGTTGAATTTGAAGTTGTAAAGGGTGAGGTGTTGAATTAGTGTTAGGAATGTCAAATTGATGTTAGAAATATTCAATTGGATAGGAATGAATAACTGATTGATGGTTAATTTGATGTGGAATTGTAGATTGAAGGAATTGAGTTTTCAAAGTTTGTTCAATTTGGGTATTTTGGAGAATTGGTGGAAATTAGCTATTGCATTGGCAATTGGAAGGCTTAGGTGAGTTTACATTGCATCAAATACCATATTTGAATCATTAAATTGATGAATTGAACCAATTTGTGAAATCCCTAATGGTAGCCGAACCATGTGCCCTAAAGTTTGCCTATATGTTTGTTTGATTTCCTTTGGTTTTTCCTTGCCAATTTGACCCTAACTTAATGTTGTTTAATCTTGCTTTTAATGCCCTTGTGTTATTGAAGAATATATCTTATTATTGGATTGAATCGGCAAGCCAATTTTGTTTTGAACCCTAACCTATTGGCTTGTCATTGTTTGATGCCTTATGTTTGATAATTTGCCTAGTTTATTTGTCATTTGGCTTGTGGTTTGCATGTCATAGGCCTACCAATTGAATACCATTGTCGTTGGCGATAATGGTATACCAATTGACCTATTGGTTTCGACCACCGAACTCACTCTTGTTCCTTGCTTTATCTTATTATCACATTTGATTTTGTTAATTGTAAATTACCTTTGACATTATAAATGAGTTTATTGAATATTGATTGATTGATACCAAACGAACTATTATTTATTGATTGATATTCGGATGCCATTGTTGCTTATGGTATCCTTTGCTTTTGACCTTGTTATAGTTTAGCAGAACTTCTGATTCGACAGGGAAGTGGGAAAATACTGTCGACCTTGTACACATTGTAAATTTGTACCCTAGCTAGGAGGGGTTATGATCCTGGCCATAGGGCCTGATCAGCCTTATGCTCATTTGATACTGGTGACCTACATGGTCCAGTGATATTGATTGATATGATACTGACGACCTATATGGTCCAGTGATATCGATGATTTGGTGACTGTTTGATTTCTTTTCATTCAGTCCATCTCACTATCTGCCTTTCCATATGTAACCGAAGATATTTGCTATTTCTTGACCTTGACTGTATTTTGATAACCCTATTGTTTATTGTATATCATTTGATTTATTTCTTTGCCTATTTGTACCTATTTAGTTATTGCGATGCATACAAATTCACTGAGTATCATCTATACTCACCCGTTTGATTGTTTACCCATTTCAGGAAAGAAGTAAGTTGCAGAATCCTAACATCTGTCTTCCGTGGATTTCTGCTGCAGTTTATTTGTATAAATTCTGGATTTCTGTATTATTATTTGAGGTTTCTTTATTTAGCTGCTCCATGGGTATGTATGGGTTAGTTAGGAGATTTATATTACTTAATATACATTGATAGTTATATTTTGAGTTATATTATGGTTTATGATGAGATATGTGAATGATACAGCCAACTGCAAAATGAATAACAGGATAATTTAATGGATGATAATTATATTAAATTATTATATTTATGTTGAGGTTGATAGATTGTGTAATGATATTGGGTTCAACGGGTGCCGTTCGCCATTGGCATTTCCCATGCCCTAGAACCGGGTCATGACCGGGAAACCGGGTCATGACAGCTGTGCTGCAAAATGAGTCCAGACAATCTATAATATTTCCTGTGTCATTTCCTGTATTTCCTATCTTCAGGGTGCCTCACCCATCAAATCAGACTTTGTACGTCTCCGTGACCTAGATTGCTCATACTGAGTCCCCCACATAGCAGATGCATTGGAAGCAACCTCTGCTTCCTCACTAGATCCATGATATTCATCCCTATCAATAGGCCTAACTCATCTAGTTCCCTTCTCTGACATCTTAACACACTGTACAAATCAGCATGTAAAATAATGTTTAGATCATAGGTACGCAGAATTTCAAACAATGATGAAGATTTGTCATTTTGACGATATATGAATATCTTAGATTCCATGGTACTTCTATCACTATAAATATGCAAACACTATAGGTTATATAAACCTTTAGCTCTGATACCACCTTTGTCACGACCCAACCTGGGAGCCGCAATGGTCCTATGGTACGGGTGTTGCCTAATCTACCAGTACCACGAAGAACCCAATTAATTGTACTATATGGCATGCAATTCAATAACAAGCTCAATATAGCTTGACAATTCTATGAAAATTTGAGCAGCATCTCCTTTATATAAGGATTATGCCTAACCGAAAAACATGCAAATAAGCACTTCCACTATATACTTTAACATCTATACGCAAGTCAATGATCCCTCTAGATCTCCAATATCAACTCAATATATATATCTGTATATCAAATCATTTCCATTCATAGCATCATATATGTATATATCCATAACATAACTTAAATGCAATTCTATAAAGATGCAAACACATATATATACATGCCATTTCTTAGTTTACAGTACCATGGAACTTCTATACTGTACAAATATTTACATATACTTTTTTGGAACTGGAATTTACATGTCACAAGTATCAAAATTTCCACAGTGAGGATAAAAGGTGCCAATGGAATGTGGGCTCACTGCTGACCTAAAAAATGATAACCACTGAAGGGGGTGAGTATAAAAATACTCAGTGAATCCATATGTATAAAAATGGTGTAGATGCCATATTACCATAGTTGCCCATATATGGCCTAGAGAATCAATATAAGATAACAAGTATAGAGTATAACAAATATTCATATGATTTTCCACATATAAATATAACCACTGTACGAGTCAACGCATATATGATATAACAGGATTGATTCATATACAAGTACAAAAGCATAGTTTGTAATAGGCACGATAATAGAGTGCATAAATTACTAAACACAAATGGGGTCAGCCTTTACGATCAGAGAATATTACACCCTCCCTAGCATGGGTCAATTTTATTAATACCTATTAATACCAGAGAATATTACACCCTCTCTAGCAAGGGTCAACTTAATTAACACAAATGTACACACGGTCGATGGAATTTCACTACCCATCGATGTAGTCATGTTATAATATCATATGACTGTGTCTCCATATAATCATCAAATATAGCATAAATAAAACTTATATAGTTATAGAATGATCATATATATATATATATAAAGAATAATAGAACATATTTTGAAGATGTTAAAAAAATGCCCGGCGGGGCCAAGTTGCACTGCCGCAACTGGCACTCGCCGTTACGGGTCCGTTTTGGGATTTTTGAGTAGTTTTTGGTTAACTATGTTGCCAAAGGATTTAGGTGGACCATGAGGTACCGTTTCAAAGCTTAGATCAAGACTAGATGATTGGGCCAAGTGGTGGCCCAATTGGCTATTTGGATTTCATTTTATAGACCGGCAAAATTTAGGTCATTTAAGGTGGTTTCGTCGGGCTTATCTACGGGCCAATTTGCAATGTTTGTGTTTTGGGGTATCAAACTCTATTTTATTGGCTCAAATGAAATATCATAGTATATATGATGCAAATCATGCATGATTATACATAAGGACTCACCTTTATGCAGTTAAACCACTATAGCCCCCAATGCACTGACAATAGCCCAAGTCGGCCTGCCGTTCGACACTCCGAGCTGGAGTTCTCGACGGTTCACCTATTTCCATATATAACACTCCAGTAAGACTTTATAACATCACAAATCACATAATTCATATAAACAAACATCAAGCATACACTATATGCTCTATAAAACTCACTTTGCACAAATCACACTATTTCTATACCTTTATACAATAACACATATCTATCATTACAAATGACTTACATTGTACTTATTCATCAATATTTTACCAAGTTAAGAACTCATATATACTTGGTTCATCATTTCATATCAAACATACAATATAGGTCAAGTATGCTTTCAAGCACTTAAATCAAACATCTTTATACATCTAAACTTATACATTTTCATCAATTTCATCACATAACCATAATCAAACACTTCCTTCCTAAACATATTAACCTAACACATTAAACTAACAAACTCAAATGGTTCGGCTAAAATGGAATTCATTCCATTCATCCATTTTTCAATGCCATTCAATTACGCATCATTAGTACACATCAATTACATAACATTCAATCATTTAGAACAATTAAACATCAAACATAAATCATCATTCAAGCACCTTAATACATTCGGCCAAAATGGTGCTTCATCCAAATCAATTTCTTTCCATCAATTGATCACTAATTCATAACATACACATCAAATATACACCATTTCATCATTCAAACCTATAAAACATCAAAATTCAAACCATTGTTCAAGCTTATATGGTTCTGCCACTTTGGTTCTCCATCCTAATGAATTTATTTCAATCATTTAACCACTAATTCATGTTATACACACCAAATAAACATCATTTAAAAAAAAAATCATCAAAACAACACTTTGATTCAAATTTCTTCCTATTAGGGTTTCAAACCAACTTTTTGAATTCCATCCATTCAGAACATGTTTTGATCACTAATAATCATCAAAGAACATCTTAAGAACATATTTGAATCAAAAGAATTTTAAAATCAATAACTTAACAAAAGTTCTTTAAAATCTTCAAAGGATTAATTTGTTACTTTTTCTAGATTTTCCTTTGAATCTATGGATATATTTGTGTTTAGGATGATGGAATTAACATGTTTCCATCAAAAAATGAAAGAAAACAACAAGTTATGGCTTGGATCAATGGTGGCCAAAACTTACACTGGTGGTGAGAGAAAGTTTGGTTGGTGAAATGATGAAGATGATGAAGAAATATGAAGGGGTGGGAAAAATCTATGTAAATATCGAATGGTTTAATCCTATGCTTTGAGTTTATGATAGAAATGGTGAAACCTAGCTATCCAACCATCCATTTCTTCATCTTTTCATCCAATGGCTAGATTTAAGTAAGCCTAAAATGTTACCATAGACTTGCATACACTATATAAGTCCATATTGCAAAGGAAAAGACCAAATTGCCCTCTTAGTTCAAATGAAGCTCCTCAATCGAGCAGCTTGCCGGGAATTATTTTCTACCGGGTTTAATTCTCCAACAATTATTCAAATAAACTTAATAATAACATTTTCATGTCCTTAAATTCTTTTATACCTTCAAATATAGTGTTAATTTCCATAAAACTCGAAGGGGGTGCGAAATGACCATTTTGCCCTAGTTCACCAAAAACTCAAAATTACCCGATTTTGTCCTAACAGCCTTTAAACCACTTTAACTCATATAATCACTTCATATAACATGCATGTCTATCAATTTCATGCATAAACACATAACATTGATAGGTTCAAATGAAAGAAAAAATTTCCCCCTAAGTTCCCCTTTATGGTTCAAGTTAGGTTTAGGCTAAGGTGTTACAAGTACTCAGTTACATTTTAGTACAGCTTTTCACCCTCAGACAAATGGCCAATTAGAGCGTATGATTCAAACATTGGAAGATATGTTACGTCTCTGTGTTATGGACTTTAAAGGTAGTTGGGATCAGTATCTTCCACTGATATAGTTTGCTTACAAGAACAGCTAACACTCCACGATTGGGATGGCACCATATGAGGCGTTGTATGGCCAAAAAATGTAGATCACCCGTGTGTTGGGTGGAACACGGTGAGAAATAGTTGGAGGGGCCAAATTTGATTTAGGAGACGATTGAAAAGTTCCTTTGATCAAGGATAGAATTAGAACAGCTTTCAATCGACAGAAAAGTTATGCGAATCCGAAGAGGAGAGATGTACAATTCTCTGTGGGTGATCATGTGTTTTTGAAAATATCACCTATGAAAGGTGTTGTAACACCTTAGCCTAAACCCTAATAGGTACCTTAAGGGAAATTATTTTCCTTTCTTTATGATGTGCTAATATTATATGTAAATGCATGGAATAGGTATATATGCGTGTTATATGACCTAATTTTTAGGCCTAGAGTTGGTTTGAAGTCAGTTAGGACCCAATCGGGTAAGTTTGGAAATTTTGGTAATTGGAGGACCAAATTGTAATTTTGCATTTTTTCGAGGTTTTATTAATTTTCAGTATATT
>CANXYC010117893.1:0-11508 GCA_948193065.1 Aleurites moluccanus | reverse complement strand
TATATATATATATATATAGCTCCATTAAAAACTTATGCAATAAATGGCTTCAAGTGTTCATTTTAAATAGTCACTGCATGAGAAAAAAAATTCAGAGATTGAACACATCTTTCCAACAATTACTGAGTTTGAGAAGTCAAGCTTGGATGGGTCAATTTTGCAGTCACACTTGTTTGGTAGAAGAGGCGGAACAGGCTTTCGTTCAAAATGGCTTCCATTTTGCCCCTGCAATTTGAATTTAAAAACTTAGGTATGTCCCACATAAGCAAAGGAAAAACAAAATGAAGAGGAATAAAAACATTTGTATGAAAATTATCAAGGAAATGTGTATTGAATCAATTTTGTTAAGAGAAAAGTGACACATTAGAATCAATTTACAGATCCCTTCCATATCATACTCAAAGAAACATGCATCAAAGAAACCTATTATTCATTTGGGTAAATAATAAATTTACCTTTAGAGATAAAAGAAACCAAAAATTGGACGAGATAGAGAGAGGTTGAATCCTATGATGTGCACGATCTGTGTTTGAGATAGACAGAAATGGGAAATTGAGATGAAGAAGAATGAAGATGAAGAAGATGAGAATGGGAGAGGCAGAGGAGAGAGCAGCGCTAGGAAGAATAGAGAAAGAATAAGGTAGGTTTTTAATTTTGTGTTAATAATAATAATAATAATAATAATAATAATAATAATAATAATAATAATAATAATAATAATAATAATAGTTAAATAGGTCGGGTACGGGTCAAATTTATGATAAACTTAAATCCGACCCAAACACGTGACAGAGTATATTCACAAAATCCATATCTGCCCCACCATTAAATAGGGCGGGTAAAACTCGACCCGAACAGGTTAGAACATGCCAGATATCCATTAGATCGAGCTAAATTGACATCCCTACCTGTATGATAAAACTGACCTTCTCATCCTAAAATCATACCAGTTGTGGATTCGACCCACCGAACTATAAATTCTACCATTGACTTATAGGAATCCTTTTTCTTGAAAGTCGTGCATAACAGGCCCGTACATTTTTTTTAATAAATCTGATCTATCACCATGCATATTAGACCTGCACCTTTTTACCACCTCTTACTCGTAAACTGACCCTTTTCATTTTTCTTTCATGCAAGGTACCTAGGCTGACAAGACTGATCTTGACACCATGAACACTCTGCTCACCACCCTTCTCAAAAGGTAAGAAGAAACCTTTTGGGATGCTTTAGAAGCCCAACAAAACATGTTTGTTGAAACCCTCAATAAACAATGCCAGTCTATTATCCAAGAAGTCAAGGGGATGTTTGAACAAAACCCCGAGACATCTCCACCTCCTCAAAACCTTAATTCATCCACCTCAGCTCCTCATGTTATTGACTTGATTAATAATGGGAAGGTCCCCCGAGAATGCCCCTATCCATTTCACCTTTCATACCACTATGTGAGGCCTCGCCCGAGCATCGAGATGATCTTTCAGGTGATTTTTCATGAGTTAAAGATAGCTTTTACTTTACATTTGCAAATCATTCCTTTAACTTTTATTTTGAAATTATTGTAGAGTTGCCACCTTTATTTTTAAGAGAAAAGAAAGGAAAACCCATTTTTGACTCCAAAGTATAACCCAAAGATAAAATCACTAGACCTTCGAACGAAGATTAAGTTTGGGGACTAGGTTTTTGGTTTTAAGTAACTCGAACTTGGTATGAACACTGGTTTCTCTCACCCCTGGGACTCATGGCAAGCCGACCAGCACTCACCGGAACCAAGCCCGTGCTTGGATGGACTAAAAAATGTGTCTGATCATAATCGGACCCGGGCCACCACCCTCAAGCCAGGGCGGTACCGCCATGGCCCGCCGTGCCACCCTTTTGCTGCCGCCATCCTTCTTCAGCCGTGCTGCCAAATGCCACGGCAGCGCCGCTGACCCCCTCCGGTGGCAGACCCTTTGCTTATAAATACAAGACCCCTCCTTCATATTTTCGACATCGAAATCACTTGAAGTTGACTTTCCTTCTCGGATTTCCTCTATTTTTCTCTCATAAATCGATTTCTTTTTATTTCTTTAACTCTGTTTGAGTTTAAAAGAATAACCAAATCAGGGTGAGTGGAGTCCAAATTTCTTTAGTTCTCTTTGAGCTAAAGAATGACCAAATCCGGAGTGTGTGGAGTCTCAAAATTATTTCGAACAAAATCACCCAGTTGATTTGTTTGTTTTATCAGGTAAAAGACCATCCGACTGTCTTCCTGGGTCTCAAACAATCCCCAGTGGAACTCCGAGCCAGGCTAGCAATCAGACCGCCATCAATCCAGCAACCAATCAAAAGTGTAGCTTCGATCCGGATGAGCAATCCGACCGCGACCTTTCCAAATAGCAAAGGAGAAGGTATCGTCCCCTAAACTTTCCTATTATTGATAGAGCGTCAAAATAGGCAAATCTCCTTTATTTTGATAGAGCGTCAAAATAAAGAGTCCAAAGCATGAGAAGTTGGGCATAAAATCAACCCTCTTTCGCAAGAAGGGAGAACTGTGTGGATTTTGATTCCTATTCAATGGGATACGCAGGCAAGCTATCTAAGAGCTTCAAATCCAAAGAGGTCAAAGCGATCTATTTTACATTAATTAAATGCTTTATTGATTGTATTATTCGGGGAATATGTGATCGACCTAGAACCCAAAAGGGCTAGAGTTGATATCCCATATTTTTTATATATTCTTGGATTGTAATAATTTACTTACTGCACTCTAAACTGCTTTACTGCCTTATATAAACTGCCCATGCATATATATATATTTCATTCTTTAAACTGTTCATGAAAATGCTTTAAATCAAAGTTAAAATTCAAAGCCAAGTTCAACCGAAAACCTAGTCCTCGAATCCTCTTTGGTTTCAAAGGCTAGTGCACTTATTTTTCCCTTGGGATAAGATTGGAGTCAAATTGGATTTTTACCTTAAATTTTCCCAACAAAAATAACTTAAGGTGGTGACTTTAAAATGTGAAAATTATTTTCAAATAATAAGGCGCTAAGGTCGTCTCGATGCGTGAGAAATCGTCCTAAAAAATGAGAGCGCTTCCCAGTCCTCCCGTGATCGCGGAAGAGGGTGCTCGGGCGAGGTCTCACAGTTGGCGACTCCACTGGGGATAAACTTTTTTCAAAAGTAAAAGAGGACTATCAATTGGTTAAAAATATTTCTAAAAAACTTTTTTACTTGGCTTTTAGTTTAACTTTGATTTTCATGCATCACTACATCACCAGTTACAAAATTCAACCCTGGATAGCGAGTAGCATTGATCCGACAACTCTCTTTCAGTATGTTGGGAGATAACAAAAGCATCCACCCTGCGACGAATCTTCAAATCCTTTTTGAAGTGTGACGAGCAGTAGTACTGTTGGAGCCACGTGAAACTCATTGTTTCACCTGTGGTTAGGTATATTCACTGCTCTAGTGTGACGGGTACCCTTTAAACCAAACCACCTAGCCTTCATGTACTGAACGTTAGACCTTAGACCATAGGGCCCATGAGCCATGATAATGTTAAGCTATCATCATGAACCAATTTTCTTTATACACATGCATAACCATTCATACATGCATACATGCACTCATGATTCATAAAGCATGCATTCCATTTTTTTTAATGAGTCTAGGTTGTACCTTGAACCAGTTGAGAGTCAACCTAAATGGACCCAAAGCCCATCATCCTCAAACACCTCTCACCCCAATGGACCCAAGGCCTATCAACCTCAAACACCACTCACCTAAATGGACCAAAGGCCCATCAACCTCAAACACCACTCACTCAAATAGACCTAAGGCCTATCAGCCTCAAATACCACTCACCCAAATGGACCCAAGGCCCATCAACCTCAAACACCACTCACCCAAATAGACCCAAGGCCCATCAGCCTCAAACACCACTCACCCAAATAGACCCAAGGCCCATCAGCCTCAAACACTTCTCACCCAAATAGACCCAAGGCCCATCAGCCTCAAACACTTCTCACTCAAATGGACCCAAGGCCCATCAACCTCAAACACCACTCACCCAAATAGACCCAAGGCCCATTAGCCTCAAACACCACTCACTCAAATGGACCCAAGGCCCATCAACCTCAAACACCACTCACCCAAATAGACCCAAGGCCCATCAGCCTCAAACACTACTCACCCAAATAGACCCAAGGCCCATCAGCCTCAAACACTTCTCACCCAAATAGACTCAAGGCCCATCAGCCTCAAACACTTCTAACTCAAATGGACCCAAGGCCCATCAACCTCAAACACTACTCACCCAAATAGACCCAAGGCCCATCAGCCTCAAACACTTCTCACTCAAATGGACCCAAGTCCCATCAACCTCAAACACCACTCACCCCAATAGACCCAAGGCCCGTCAGCCTCAAACACCTCTTACCTCAATGGACCCAAGGCCCGTCAGCCTCAAACACCTCTCACCCCAATGGACCCAAGGCCCATTAGCCTCAAACACCTCTCACCCAAATGGACCCAATGCCCATTAGCCTCAGACACCTCTCTCCTAATTGGACCTAAGGTCCAGTAGCCTCAAACACCATCACCACTACCCAAAGCCTAAAATCAGTTGGCACTAAGATCTCTCAAAGCCCAAAATCAATTGGCACCAATATCTCTCCAAAGCACAAAACCATTTGGCAATATTATCTCTCTAAAGCCCAAACCCAGTTGGCACCATTATCCCTCCAAAGCCCAAACTCAGTTGGCACCATGATCCCTCCAAAGCCCAAACTCAGTTGGCACCAAGATCTCTCAAAGCCCAAACCAGTTGGCACCAAGATCTCTCTAAAGCCCAAACCGAGTTGGCACCATTACCTCTCCAAAATCTAAATAACTTTGGCCCACCTTACTTTAGGAATCAATTTCCTAGGAATTTGCAATGCATAACTTTTCTCTATAAACCTAAAACAGAATTAGGTTTTCTCTACTATGTACTGATCCCTTTCCTTATCTTTAGAAGGCACCAATGGCCAACCCAACCAATATGGATGCCATGGACACACTTCTCACCACCTTCATCAAAAGGCAAGAGGAAAATTTTGAAGCCATGCTCAAATCCACCTTTAGTGCTCAACAAATCCGCTTCAACGAAGCCTTAATCGTTCAACAAGCCAGCTTCAATGAAATATTGATCGCTCAATAGGCTGACTTTTTCGAAGCCCTGACCGCCCAATAAACTAGCTTCCACAATGCACTGGCCTATGTGACCAAAGCCTTCAATTCCCAGATTGATGACATAAAATCCATGAATCAGACCAGACCCAAACCAGCTGATCCAAGCTCTTCAAGTACACCTTAAGTTAATTTGACCAACACCAACCCTTCCTTTTCCTTGAATCCTTTTCAAGGTAAGGAAACCTTCACCCATTCACCATGGAAAAGTCTGTGAAGCGCAATACTATTGTGTTAGGACAAGGCCACATAATGGAGAAAAGATACAAGCAGAATAATACCTTCACTTCCAAACAGAAGAGTCAGTCTCTGAAAAGGAAATTCACGGATTTGGGTATGCCCCTGAGCTTCATTTACAAGAAGGCTTTAGAATCTAAACTGGTCACACCTTTAGAATCAAAGGCACCTCCTAACCCTTTGCCTAAAAGCTGGAATATGAATGAGTATTGTGATTATCATCAAAGTTCTGGGCATAACTTAAGACATAAAATCCAAAATCTTATTGACATTGGAGATATCCTTCCCTCTGGCCTGATATTCGATGCTCCTATTTACCTTCGAACCATCATCAATCCCTTTAGGTCTGAAGATTCAGATTAGAAGGAAGGTAAGTGGAAATAGACCCCACCTCATCAACCAACCAGAGCCCAAATTGGCATAGTTTTTAGAGGAATTCAAGCCCAGTTAATCTGACATGTCTGAGATTGAATTCAAATCAGAGTCTAAGTCCAAGTCAGAGTCTAAACCTAAGTCAGAGTCAAAATCTCTTGAGTCTGTTTCTTCTTTTTCCTCTGTAGAGTCTATAATGGATCTCCTTGGTCCTTCTTTTAATTTTGATGTAGTCCGCGAGGACGAAACTTTTGTTATCAATGAAAGAGTTCAATTTTCCTATTATATCCTTGAGTCTTTTTTCCCTCTATATGAATCCAATTTAAAAGAGGCATTAAAAAAAAGAGAGAAAAAGAAAAAGAAAAGAAAAAAAAGAATCAATAAATGTGGGCACAAATGATAAATTGAAATTAACATTTATTGCATCATCATTTCAGGATAAAGTTTCTTTAATCAAGATTGTTCAAGAATTTTTAGATTGTTTTGCCTGGCAACCTAAAGACATGACGGGTATTGATCCAAGCATAGCGGTCGACAAGATTCCAACTTATGAGGATGTGAAGCTTGTAAAGCAGAAGTTACGCAGGGTGAAGACGGAATGGTCTCTCAAGATCAAAGAGGAAGTTGCCAGGTTATTAAAAAACGGTTTTATTGAACCTGTCACTTACCCTTCGTGGCTGGCCAACATAGTGCCCATGCCCAAGAAGGACGGCAAAGTCAGAATGTGTGTGGACTACAGGGATTTGAATAAAGCCTGTCCAAAAGATGATTTTCCTATACCCCACATTGACTTATTGGTTGACCACATGGCCGAATCTGAAGTAGTCTCTTTGACTTATCTGTATGCGGGATATAATCAAATAGAAGTCTACCCACCTGACAAGGAAAAGACAGCCTTTGTGATAGAATGGGGCACCTACTGCTACAGGGTCATGCCTTTTGGTTTAAAGAATGCTGGGGCAACATACCAGAAAATGGCTCAGAAAAGAAAAAAAAAATGCAAATGGAGATACATAGATAACCCACTTTGGGTACGGTCCAAAGCATAATAAAATTATCATTTTTTATGCCCAAATTAATTGATTTGAGCTCGCTATGTTGAAAACTTGAATAAGGCGGCTTAGGCAAAAATTAGAGCAGCTCGACGAGTTGAAAACCTGGAAGGGCGGCTCGAGCAAAAATTAGAGCATATAAAAAAAAACATTTTCTTAGACAATCATCATAGCAAATGTTGCTAACAAGTCCTCGTTAGAGTCATTAAAGTCATTTCAGTACCTTGTCGTCAAAACGATTGTCATCTGTCACGTCTCTTAGCTAATTGGCTTAGTTGTCTTTGTCCCGCATTAAGGGTATGTCCTTTTGTGTCAATCGTCCCATCTCTTAGTCAAAGCAGTTAAATGGCTAAACCACCCTAATGCCTTGTCAGGGGCATGTTTTCTCAACTCAACATCTAGTCACTTTGGCTAAATCCATCATCCGAGGATAAGTAATCCAAAGTCATTATTCCTTGAGTCGATTGTCCAAATCATCAAATCAAAAAGTCTTTTTTTCTTTCATGATGAATGACTTTTCTTTTAAGTCATTTGACTTGTTTGTCAATTCCAAAGAAACCAACTGATAAGGTGTCAATTAAATTATTGACCCGTGTGTCAGTCCTACTGGTCCAAACCGACAAAGTGTTAGCCATAAGAATCTTTTCAATCTCAAACAGCAGGAATAGCTCCGCTTGTTTTTCCCATAAGAACAAACTTATAAAACCTCCCATTTTCCAAAAGCAAGTCCAAGCTCAAGGGGCAAGGCAGAAAGGATTGGTTTGAGCAAAAAGGGGTTCAGATTCCTCTAATCTTCATTAGTGAAACCAAAGTCAAAATTCTCAAGTGATCCTAGGATCGTCTAAATAGCCAAGCCCTCATTACCGGATTCAAAACCTATTGCCCTTTTGAAGTTGGGTCAAGCATGGAATCAAAAGTGGATCATGAATTAAGGTCTATAAGCCTAAGCATCCAAGTTATCCTTTTAAAGGTTCAAACCCATCTGAAAAAAGCCTCTAGCTTGAGACAGAGCCAACTACAAATTCATCTTTCATAAACCTCATTGAACAAAGTCATCTTTGGCAAGAACTAAGCAGACAAACTCTCAAAGCCAATCCTTCGGTCCAAATTAAAACCAATCCACATAGCCCTCCAGTAGGTGTCCAAAATCGAACTGACAGGGCCAACTCACATAGTTAACCTTTAGGAGTCCAAAACCCTTCTGACAAGGCATATCTGACCACAGCATTCCAAGTTAATCTTTAAACCAATATTAAGCATGGAATCATCCTCAATCCAACACACTCGGTCAAAACTAAATGTGGCTTCAAAACCACACCAATCCTACTGGTCACTACCCGATAAATTGCCAACTCCCTCTCAAATCTTGATGACCACCAAAGTGATCTAGGTCATCATTCCTCAAAAGTGGGCCATCTCTTCAAATCACAGTCCCCAAAATGGGTCATCTTTATAAGAACCCAAATGCAGCCTTAGTTCAAACCCTATTCAAATCCATGATCCAAGATCAACCATAGTCTCAACCTTTGATCCAAAATTAAGTCCTAAGCTTACCCTTTGATCCAAGATCAAACCCTATTCAAATATATGATCTAAGAACAACCATAGTCTCAACCTTTGATCTAAGATCAAGTCCTAAGCTTACCCTTTGATCCAAGATCAAGTCCTAAGCTTACCCTTTGAACCAAGATCAAACCCTATTCAAATCCATGATCCAAGATCAAGTCCTAAGCTTACCCTTTGATCCAAGATCAATCCCTATTCAAATCCATGATCCAAAATCAACCATAGTCTTAACCTTTGATCAAAGATCAAGTCCTAAAATTTACCCTTTGATCCAAGATCAGACCCTATTCAAATCCGTGATGCCAGATCAGCCAAAATCTCACCGTTTGATCAAACCTGATGCAACCTTTGATCCAAGATCAACGCCCATAATCTCACCCTCAAAGACCAATAAAATGACCAAGTCATCTTTTTCCACAAGTCACCTTCCTTCAAAAAGTGGGGCATCCTACTAAGATTTCAATCATCAATCAGACATTTCTCATAAATTGTCACCTTACAATGCATATCAGCCTTTTACTGGTTCAATGTATTAGATTTGTCAAAACATGCATTAGAAATAGGATACACATGTAAATTCAGAGTCTTAATTAGTGTCAATCAAAGCTTATTGAACCCTCCAAGGGTAATTACATTTTCCTAGCCTAAAATGGAATCAGGTTTGCTTTTTACAAAAAAAAAAAAAATATAAAAAAAAATCGATTGTCTAGAGATAGCTTCTAGCCTAGCATAGAGTTAGGGCATTGCATCTCATTAAATTCTTTCTGATTTAGGGCATCCTAAATTGCATTATTTTCACAGACTTTGGAAAATCTCTTAAGCCATGCAACATTTCCTTCAACTCAAAGGTTCATAAGTCACATATCATTAAAGTTTCACTCATTCAAATTTGAGCTTGAAAAGCCAAAAATCATTTTAAGCCCAAGTGCAACACTTGGCAACCAAAAAATCATTTTAAACCCAAGGAGCCTTTGGCAAACAAAAATCATTTAAGCCTAAGCAAGCCTTGGCAAATCAAAATTCATTTCAAGCCCAAGGAGCCCTTGGTAAACAAAAATCATTTAAGCTCAAGCAGCACTTGGTAAAAAAAATGATTTTAAGCCCAAGTAGCCCTTGGCAAATAAAAATAATTTTAAGCCCAAGGAGCCCTTGGTAACCAAAAATGATTTCAAGCCCAAGGAGCCCTTGGCAAACAAAAATCATTTAAGCCCAAGCAGCACTTGGCAAACAAAAATTATTTTAAGCCCAAGTAGCCCTTGGCAACCAAAAATGATTTTAAGCCCAAGCAGCCCTTGGCAAACCAAAAATCATTTCAAATCAAAGTCATGTTAAGCCCAAGGAGCCCTTGGCGAACCAAAAATCATTTTAAGCCCAAGGAGCCCTTGGCAACCAAAAATGATTTTAAGCCCAAGCAGCCATTGGCAAACCAAAAATCATTTCAAATCAAAATCATTTTAAGCCCAAGGAGCCCTTGGCAAATCAAAAATCATTTCAAGCCCAAGTGCAGCACTTGGCAACCAAAAAATCATTTTAAGCTTAAGGAGCCCGTGGCAAAGAAAAATCATTTAAGCCCAAGTAAGCCTTGGCAAATCAAAATTCATTTCAAGCCCAAAGAGCCCTTGGCAAACAAAAATGATTTTAAGGCCAAGTAGCCTTTGGCAATAAAAAATAATTTTAAGCCCAAGTGCAGCACTTGGCAAGATAAAAATCATTTAAGCCCAAGTAGCCCTTGGCAAACTAAAAATCATTTTAAGTCCAAGTAGCCCTTGGCAACCAAAAATGATTTTAAGCCTAAGTGCAACACTTGGCAAGACAAAAATCATTTAAGCCCAAGTAGCCCTTGGCAAACAAAAATCATTTTAAGCCCAAGTAGCACTTAGCAAACCAAAAATCATTTTAAGCCCAAGTAGCTCTTGGCAAAGCAAAAATTATTTTGAGCCCAAGTAGCCCTTGGTGAAATCAAAATCTATTTTTCATCCGATTTCATTCCGAAAGATGTTTGAAATCCAAATCCATTTTCATCCAATTTCATTCTGAAAAATTTCTTAAATCAAAAATCTATTTTTCCATCTCACTTCCAGACCTCGCAAGATGTGATCAAAATGCTTTCTTTTATTCCAAACAGACAGGAATAGCCCGATTCACCTACATCACGTCTGTCATCCAGAATGGACAACCGTGATGGGGGCAGCTGTGAACACTGGTTTCTCGCACCCTTCGGACTCATGCCAAGCCGACCGGCACTCACCAGAACTAAGCCCGCACTCGGACGGACTCAGAAATGCATCTGATCGGAATCGAACCCGGGCCACCACCTTGAGGCCAGGGTGGTGCCGCCCTGCCTAAGAGGTGGTGTCGCCACCCCCCTAGGGCGGTGCTGCTGTGGCCTACCATGCCACACTTTTGTTGCCGCCCTCCTTCTTCAGCCATGCCGCCAAAGGCCACGGTAGCGCCGCCGCCCCCCTCCGGTGGAAAACCCTTTGCCTATAAATACAAGGCCCCTCCTTCATATTTTCTACACCGAAATCACTTGAAGTTGACTTTCCTTCTCAGATTTCCTCTATTTCTCTCTCATAAACTGATTTCTTCTTATTTTTTTTTAACTCTCTTTAAGTTTAAAAGAATAACCAAATCGGGGCGAGTGGAGTCCAAATTTCTTTAGTTCTCTTTGAGCTAAAGAAGGACCAAATCCGGGGAGTGTTGAGCCTCAAAATTATTTCTAACAAAATCACCCAGTTGATTTGTTTGTTGTATCAGGTAAAAGACCATCCGACTGTTTTCCCGGGCCTCAAACAATCCCCTGTGGAACTCCGAGCCGGCCTAGCAATCAGACTGCCATCAATCCAGCTACCAATAAAAAATGGAGCTTCGATCCGGGCGAGCAATCTGATCGCCGCCTTCCCAAATAGCTGTCACATCCCACATTATAAGGCTGCGACGGTCCTAGGGTACGGGATTAGCTTTTGCAACCAGTACCACGAAGAACCCCAAATACATGCTATTCTAATTAACCATTTTCACAAATATTTTTTTTTATATATATATATTTTAAAATCCATATACATAAATTC